>JZKD02S1675110.1:23156-33432 GCA_000966675.3 Picea glauca
TAGTTGAGTTCTAAAGCTCCATGTTGTACATATTTACTTCAATAAAGAGAATTCATGATCGAGTTGTTGCTCAAATTATTTTGCCAAAGTCTAATTAATTTATGAATCCATTTTTTATTTTCCCCACTTCACTTAAGTATTTGTCGCACCATAGCCTAGTGACTACCTATGTAAGTTGAGCTCATTGCAGAGGTTGTGATTGCGCTAATTCTACTAGTGCACTCCTGTTTGGATCAAATTGGTATGGAATTACTTGAGGCAAGAGTTGCCAAACTTAACAAGATGGTCATGAATATGGATGGACAATTGACCAATATTGCTTATTTATTGCAATCGATAACATCCTCCATTGCAACACTGTAAATTTTTGTCCACCAAGAGCCCTCTAGAGGTAACCCAAACTTGCAATCGAGTGGTAGTGGTAGCAGTTTGCCACTGTATTTGGATTCTCTCAAAGTTGGAACCATGGTGGAAAGTTCACCTTACAATGACCACATTGATGCTCTATGACTTGATGTTTGGCTTAAGAAATTCAATTCCTATTATTAAGTACAACAGTACACAGGTTAACACATAACTATCTTTGGAAAGATGCACATGCATAGAGAAGCTTTGTTATGGTGGGAGATTTTGTGTGAGCACATATAGACTTGACACCACCCAAGCCTTGTCATGGGACGACTTCAAAGCTATTTTCAAGAACAAATTCTACCTCATCAACTATTGGAAGGAAAAACAACAACAATGGTAGTGCCTAAGGAAAAAGTCCAACCAAATGGTAGATGCATATATCCAAGATATCAACCACTATTCAGTTGGCTGAAAGTGACATGTGAAAGTGAATGTTCGATACTACATTGAAATAAGCACAAAAAGTCAACCACAATGGAGCAATGAAAGAGATATTAGTGTCATAAAAAAGATAATGAAATATTGAGTCTAAAAATTCAAAACAACTCATTACTCACTGGAGTTAAAAAATTGAAAAGATGGAAAAAAATGAGTACAAAAGTATAAGTTGTTGACAAAGAAACATCAATTGACCAAATAGAATTAGGGACATTTTTAGATGTTGAAGCACAAATTATGAATATAGAAGCCTCAGTCAGTTCAATCCGAGATAGAGGTCCAAGTGTGGGAATTGATGAATATCAATGCTCAACAAAATGACACATATTTATGATAAAGATATCAAGCCTAGAAGGTGAATCAATAGAATACTAAACTCGAGATCAAGAAGAATCAAGTTCTAAGAATTACATATAGACATCCCAATCACAGGAGGCATCATAGAAACCAATCAACTTATTGACATTGTTTGAAACAAGGACAATATTCAACCTACACTCTAAAGAATCTCAATTTGAAAACAACTTGATCTCAAAATTAAACGCATCTTGTGAATCACACTCCAAGTAGTTTTTTCCAAGAACCTTGTCAATAAATAGTCTCAGAGAAGATCGACTTAGGATGCATCAATCCATCTGCAATGAGACAATATTGTTTACAACCTCAAAGATCTTTTTGTTGGATTTCTTCAACTTCTTAGAGGATAAATCATTTCAAGGGGAGATGATATGTGATATACCTAATATTAAATATATACAATATAAATAAACCTATTTATATGAATTAAACCCTAAAGTTCATGACCATCCATCGTGAATTTCTCTTCAAGCAATATGTAAAGACATAACTATGTTCAATTGTATAAGCATTCATTCATTCATATTTGTGATGGCTATACATAACAACCATCAGCTTTGTTACAAGGGTTACAAAGACAAAGTCAACTAGATGCTCCTACAACCTTTTATAAGCCCGGACAATTCAAATTTACCCTTAGTAAAGCCAATGTGATTGATATCATATCTATTAATAGACCAAGGGGAAAAAACTCTATCCTTTTCGAGACTGAGACATTCTATACCTTCCCTAATCAATTATCATGTTTGGAAATGTATCAATTTCTTGAGACAAGAGCTCTTCGTCCATAGGAGAAAAAAATGAAAATGCATTTACAACCAACTCCAAGCACATAGAAGATGATCACATCATTCTTCTAACTCGGAAGATGATCACATCATTCTTCTAACTCGGAAGATGATCACATCATTCTTCTAACTCATTTAATTTAACACAAGGTGGAAATGCCTCTCTATAGATTTGTGTTGCTCAAAGAGTTGTGAGCTCGTGCATGAGGCCACATCACTATCATCTTAGTCCAAAACTTATGATGACCTAGAGACAAAACATTAAATGTCTAAAGGATGAAGAAGGGACTACAACCTTGAATGGAAAAAAAGTGAAAAAAAATGCTCAAAGGAAGAGGGAGAGACATCAATCTTCCAAAACATAAAGTGTTGAGTTTTGTAGCTCGAGAGGCCTTCTTCATGTGTTTGATGTCTTAGCATGGGGAGGACATAAAGTGGTCCCCATGCAAAAACTTTATTTTATAAAGTTTAAGTGACTTTTTAATTTATGAAGGATAAAGTGATTTTTTAAGTTGTGTCAATGAGAGATTAAAACACAACCGTAGATCATGAGAGGGCTAGGATTTAAGCTCAACCATCAAACCTAGAATAACTTCCTAACTACCTCATGAAGAGATAAAAAGGAGAAATAGGGAAAAGACATTACATTATTATTCATTTAATGAAGAGAGAGAGAGAGAGCTGAAGAAAGAGAAGGAGAAGTAGCAGCAAGGGGGCACAAATTCCAAGGAGCATTTGTGGAACGAATCCCAAGAAATTTCCAGCATTTATGACAGTAGTACTGTACAACATTTAATGTAGGTTGTACAGTATGGATTCAACAAACCATAGAGCTAAGTCTAGCACATAAATCAAGGCAAAGGATAAAGGCACATATTTCGAGGCATTTGCTCTAGAGAAAATCTATACAGTCCATATTGAAAGTGCAACAAAAACTTGGCACAGTTTTTGAGTACTTGGTGCACAAGTTTCAAGATAAGTACAATCATTTATTGCTGGGAAAATTGATTGCCGTAAACTCAGAAATTTCTGCTAGTTCATAATAAAAATCTCTCTCTTGTATTGGTTTTCCCTTCGGGGTTTTTCCAGGGGCATTGCCCAAAAATATTTATGTCATTGAATGTGTTTGTACTTTCCTATTTTCCACATCAGTATCAGTTAAATGATTCAATTTGTTTCCAATTATAATTTCAATTTTATTTCTGCATTTATGAATTAGTATTAAACTAAAAGATTTATTGAAACTGAAAACCATTATATTGGGTCATAGAAAATTTACATGGTATTAGAGCATTAATAGTGAGAGGGGAAACCAAACAAGAAAGACACAAGGGTTTGCAAGAGAGTTGCAGGTTGTTCACTAGAAAGAGGGTTGGCCTTGTTATCAGTTGAGCAGGTCATATGGCTACAGGTTTGAGGGTTGAAGATAGATTGGACGGAGCGAGAAATTTTATCCCATGCAAAGAGAGGATAGAATTGTTGTTGGAAGAACAAGAGTTGTGGAACATTGTTGAGAAAATTGTCACACTTCCTACTGATCCAACACTTTTGGTTGACTATAACAAGAAAAATGTTAGAGCTAAAAGGATTATCCTTGATGCCATTAAAGAGCATGTTATTCAACATGTCACAGGGAAAAAGAATGCCTTTGAGATGTGGGCACCTTTAACCAAGTTATAACAAAGTTCAAATGAGTCAAATGAGAATAAAATGATGCTATGAAGAGAAAAATTGAAAAGTATCAAGATGACCAAAACTGATATGATTACTTCATACATTACCAAGATAAGACAAGTTTTTGATGATCTAGGTGCAACTGGAGAGACCGTAGGTGACCATGAGTTGGTGAGGACTGGCCTAAATGGCATGAAAAATCCATGGAAGTATTTGTTGAGGGGCTCGTGGCACAAGAGAATTTTCTTAAGTGGGATCGTTTATGGGACAATTTTATCCAGTAGTAGATTCGGAGAGGATATTTGCATGCAAGCTCATAGAAGGGTGAGAAGACTGAGGAGAATGTTGCTCTTATAGGAAAGAGCAAAGGCAGTAGTAAGAAAGACATGAGCAAAGTAAAATGCTTTACATGTCATAAAATTGGCCACTACGCTAGTCAATGTCCAAACAAGAAGAAGGGAAAGAAGGATGCATAGGTAGCAGCATTTGATGCACAAGCAGCAGCATCAACCGAGGTTGATGATTTTATTGAGAGGTTCACAAAGGAATTTTCTCTATTGTCTTGTCTTTCAAGCGATGGTTGTATAGTGTGTGAAGAAATTGAAGAATGCTTTGTGGAGAGTAGTGCATCTCATCAAATGACGGGAATGATGTCAGTGTATTTTTTCAAAAATAGATTGAGACTGCCATGTGGGTTGTGGGACTAGTACCATGCATGCAGTGAAGGGGATTGGATGTGTGAGATTCCAACTAGAGTCATGAGGATTTGTGGAGGTGGCAAAGGTATTGTTTGTTCTAGAGTTGAATGTAAATTTTCTCTCAGTGTCATCTTTGGAGGATGAGGGATGTGGAGTTGTGTTCCATCATGGATAGTTGTTCATATATCCAGAGGGAGCTACTCTGAACACATCAGTAGTGCTTGGTGTTATATATGAGAGGTTATACAGGTTATTGGGATGGCCTGTGATTGTATCCAATGGGTTCTTGGATTCAAAGTCAGTGTTTGTATCATTGATAGATGGTTGTGAGGCTTCTTCCAGTACTGTCAAGAGACTTAGCTGGTATGAGATGACATTGATGGAGGAGGAGAATAGGTATCCTGGTCAGAGTTCAAAAACAGAGGTAGCAGGGTCTTCCATTTAAGAGGGAGTAGGTTCTTCCAGTTCAGAGGGAGAAAATACAGAGGCAGAGGACATGATTAATCATGGAGGAGGCGCTACCAGAAGTACCTTCCTCACTAAGAGGGAGTGTTGAGTTTTGTAGCTCGAGAGCATATGTTTGATGTATTAACATGGGGAGAACATAAAGTGGTCCCTAGGCATAAACTTTATTTTATAAAGTTTAAGTGACTTTAATTTATGAGGGATAAAGTGAATTTTTAAGTTGTGTCAATGAGAGATTAAAACACAACCATAGATCTTGAGAGGGMTAGGATTTAATCTCAKCCATYAGATCTAAAATAACTTCCYAACTACTRTTAGATTAACATATATMTSATGTACTRAGTAATATAAGCATAAACAAGAGACAAAAGAACAYGAGATTTATCCTAGGAAAACCCCAAATGGGGAAAAAAACCCAACAACCTTTCTTAGATAGATTATGTTCACAAAGCAAGTCCAATCATGAACCAATAGATAAACCCTAGCACAAAGGCTAGCTCAAAGTACGACCAAAAATATCAACCTAGCTAAAGTAGCAACACGATACAATGGTAGCACACCTCTACCAAGAGTAGCGCACAAGAGAGAGATACCACAAAGATTGAACAAGAATAACCTCTACCACTGCAGCTACTGCGTCATCTTCCTCAAACTTACGCCTTCCTTCTGAGTGGATGAGAGTGTGAGTGAGTGTGTCCAAATGAGCCAAGGTGCCTCCTATTTATAGTCTTCTTGTCCTCTTTACTGGGCCAACTTCTTTTCTGGAAAGGTGTCACTTCATTGTTCTTTATTCTTCCGGGCCGACTTCTCTTCTGGGGTATTTCCACATATATTCAATGGTTATCTTATGTCCATAATATTCTTCTCATATAAGAAAGGTCGTCCAGGAGGGAAATTACTTCCCGCAGCTACCAAAACATCAACACTCCCTCTTAGCTAGGGAGGTATCTTTCATGATGTCTTCATCTAGTAGTCCACTGACTACTCTGCAATCAACTAGTAGCACACAACTACTACAATGCCATCAATAGCTCAAATCATCTGTCATAGTCTCTGAAATATAGTAGCACATAGCTACTCCCAATGTGATCTGGTAGTCTCCATGGAAATTAGCTAGTAGCACACAGCTACAACAATGCCATCTAGTAGAACACGACTGTGTTGACCCATAGTTGTACACAACTATTGTCCAATGGTACACAACCACTCCTAGTAGCACACAACTACTTCTAGTATAATATACTACAATCAATTGGTAGCAACGCAAGCTACCACCATGCATTCCATCAGTCTCTATGATTATGAAGCAATCAACTAGTAGCACAAAACTACTACCATGCCATCAACCATAATCATAGTCTACAATCCCTGTGACTATGCAATAATTAGCTAGTAGCACACAGCTATTGCCATGCCATCAACCATAGTCATAGTCGATGATCTCTATAACTATGAAACTATCAACTAGTAGCACATAACTACTACCATGCCATCATCCATAGTCATAGTCGATGGTCTCAATAACTATGCAACAATCAGCTAGTAGCACACAACTACTACCATGCCATCAACCATAGTCATAGTCTCATCTAGTAGCACGGAGCTACTCCCATAGTTGTTATCCACAATTTTGGTCATTATGATGATATTATGATAATGTTATGATGATGGAAAATCAATCTCTTCACTAAGAACACTTTCCTGAGAAAAGTTGCACTTGTCTGTTTCCAGAAATCATGTTTTGAAGAATGTTCGTAGGCTACCTATATATTCTCCTGCGAGAATGCCTGATTCTCGTAGGCTGCATTAAGCTGGAGTGTGAACCTCTCGCACTGTACTAAGTTGTTAGGGTGCAAAAATCTTCTTAAAGGGGAAAAAGATAAAGTTCTCGAACCTTCTAGAAGGGAATCTTCTAGAAGGATGATTTGGCTTCGAATGGTTATCCAAGTGCTGGCATTCCAGATATCTTGGGATCATTTTCTATCCAAGTAACTAATCTATATTCTCCTATATATTGAGGAGATTTCTCATGGAAAAGGTTAGAAGCAAACTAGCAAGAGATTGATTAGAGAATTAGTGCAAAACTGTATGGAGGACTGATGCTACAACAGTAAGAGACAACAACAAGGTCATCAAAAGTGGTTGATTTTCTTCATGCATGAGCAAGTGTGTGTGTCAGAGCTAGGAGCCATCGAAAGGAGACCTACAACATCAAGGATCAGGTTGTAAGTTTCACTTTCAATTAATTCAATACAGTAATATGTCCCTTTCCCATAAAGATGATGTCACTTTATTACATAATTCCTTGATCATATGTATATACTAGCTATTGAATATATTAATTTGCCTTTACTTCTATTGGTTTGTACTGTTGTGATCTGAACGGTGCAAGAGCATTGGATCGAATCTTGGAACAACAGAGATATAAGGAAAGCGTTCATAAGGTATGTCCATAATCCTTACTTCTTAGTTCATTCAATAGGCTAGGTCTAGGGAAAGTGTATTATTATGTCTTGTTTTGTTCTAGATCTAGGTGGATCTAGGGAGATCGGTTTGTGTCCGCACTCATGGATTTATCCTGAAACAATAGTCCTCACAACTATTCATGTGATGTTTCTTCTCTCATCGGGTCCAACAATTCATTACCCCCTCATTCACCTCACATGACTGATCTAGGGAACCCTTGGCTAGAGGGGTTAACTGGTAGGAGGAGAAACAACACACCTCCCTCTCAACGAGGGTGGACATTCTACATCATGCCAAGCTTGTCTCTGAAGTACTCATACTTTACTCTAGATAGAGGATTGGTGAGAATGTATGTTATCTGCTCATCCATGGATATATACTGAAGCTCTATAGGTCCTCTTTGCACCATGTATCAAATGTAATGATATTTGATCTCTATGTGCTTTGACTTGTCATGAAAGACAGGGTTCTCTGAAAGCCTCACACAAATTTGATTGTCACAATGTATCAAAGTTGGCTCTAACTCTAGATCAAATATCCCTGCAAGCAACTTTCAAAGCCACACTGCTTCACGACTTGCCACACTAGCTGCGATATACTCTGCCACTGATGTATGCTTCCTGCTCAACCATGAGATCATACCTGATCCCAAACTGAAGCAACACCTGGATGTGCTCTTCCGATCCATTGCACTCCATGCCCATTTAGAGTCTGTATATCCCTTCAGCTTCACATCTCCATCCGAGACATATCTCAATCCATATCCAATCATACCATGCAGGTACCTCAACATATGTTTTTCTGCCATCCAATGTACACGTCTAGGTTCAACCATGTACTGACTCAAGATATTCACTACAAATTATATGTTCGGCTCGGTGTTAACCATGTACATCAAGGATCTGATCAGTTTTCTGTACATCATGGGATCCACCAAATCTGAAGATGAATCACTCAAGAGATTCAGATTAGTCACCATCGATGTGGCCATGGACTTGCAGTCCATCATCTTGAATCTCTGCAGGATCTCAACTGTATATTTTCCTTAGCTAAGGAAAATCTCATCTAGTCTCTACCACACCTCCAATCCCATCAAATCCAGATCCTTCATTTCAAACTCTAAAGTGAGTTCCCACTTGCACCCATATGTGAGCTTCTCATCCCCTGTAAGAAACATGCCAACCAATATCAACGGGAAACCATCCTCAAGCTCATCAAAAATAATTGTCTGGCATATCTTGCCTTGGGTAACTGCATAAATCTTTCTTCAATATGTCGACATGAGACTCCTCATGTTTCTTGTGGTTTCTCTATGTACACTTCTTTTGGCTACTAGAGCAAGTGTTTCGTCATAATCTTCTCCCTCTTTCTGGGAGAATCTTCTAGCCACAAATATCACTTTGTACTTCTCTATGCTTCCATTTGCAGCATGTTTGATCTTGTAGATCAACTTGGAAGTCACCAATGACTTCCCTTCTGGTCTCATAACCAAGGAAAATTCCATATCCTAGTCCTCTTGACAACATTCCTCCTCTGTCACTAAAACAAGGGAATTCTCCCAGGAGGTCTCATATCTCCTCAAAGCCTCTAAAGATTTGATCTAGCCTTCTCAACTCATGGCACCTATTTGTTAATGATGGAAGATGTATCTCTCTCCCATCTAAATCTAAGGAGGAATATGCTACTGAATCCCTCTAAGATCAGCCTCATTCTGAGTCTGCATGATCCCTCTAAAGCTTGACTCCCTCTGAGTCTATATAATCTTCGGAGTCATCTTCTCTAAAGTATGATATTCTATGAACTGTCCTAGGGAGGATGCTCTTCCCTACTAGATCCTGAGGACTGACTCCCTCATCTCCTTCATTACATGGATGTGTACGGTCATGTACACAGCTCTATGTTTTGATAGTTTGATCCATGTCTCAGCTAGAGACCATCAAATTTGTTTCTTCCTGCAACCATCGTTATAGCTCCCTCTCAGAGCTATTACCTGTGACTTGCCCGGAACAAGAGTAACAACAACCAAGAACATCTCCTAGAGGAGATCAATTTCATCTTGCAAACAAGTGCATCATTAATAATAAACAATTAGTATTTACTTAATAATCATCGTATCAACAACATTCAAGTGTTACTAGTAATGAAACTCTAAAGACTATTAGTCTAGTTACTATACTTACTTAAGCAATATGAAATATCAAACTTGATATGCAAACCTGGAGTTTAGCTACCGATGTCCCACTTGAGTTTTCATCTATAGTTTCTCCTACTCCCCAGTCATGTTCTTGAAAGAACTACTAGTTAGAAGACACACTCTTCATCCTTTGACTTATGTTCTTCAGTCAGCTGCATGTGCATGGTGCTTCTTCTTTCCCTTTTTGTGTCTAAGAGGACATTGTGAGGCATAATGTCCCATCTCCTTATAGTTGTAGCATCTGATCTTTGATGCATCCTTCTTATAACATGGTCTCTTAGATTTCTTCGGACTTCCTTCTTCCCTTTCTTTCCTTTTATTTACTTGGGCAACAAGGGCTTGATTTTCATCATCATTTGTCTTCTATGATTTGGATATCAATTTGGATTCCTCTTGGGTACATCCTACCCATAACTTAATAAACTTGGCCAATTTGCTTCTAGCGCAAATCCCTTGAACAAATGGATCCCAAGAGGAAGAAAATCCATTGAGTGTAGTAGTCACAAGTTCAGCGTCATCTATCGGATCTCCAATGGCTACTAACTGGTCTTTGATCTGTGATATCCTCATGAAATAGTTGGTGATTGTTTCTAACTTGTTCATTGTTATGTTTCTGAATTGATGCCTTAGAGTAAGCTTTCAATTGGTATTATTACTTTCATAAAGTCTGGTTAGGTCATCAAACATTTCCTTCGATGTCTTTAGTTTCGATACATTAGGTATCAGATGGTCCTTTATTGAGTCTGTCAAAATCCTCTTGGCCTTGATCTCATTCTTCTTTAACA
>JZKD02S1675111.1:3128-59882 GCA_000966675.3 Picea glauca
GGCACCGACCAGTGGATGGACAGCTGGGCAGAAACCTGGCCACAACCCACGCCAACACACCACGCACTCACTTCAGACTTTAATCCATGCATTAAAAACAACGTTCAACGCACCCTCACATTCATTTGCACTCAGTTCAGTTTAACGCCATAAAGCTTTAGCTCGTTGGGACGGTAAATGCGATGAGCTGGATGCATGCCCAGTCCCATCAGCTGGCTCGGAACAATGGTTTTTGGTCTGAGTCAGGAAAATCCATGGCTCATTTCCGCCTTTTGCCTCCCCTGTCTTGCACTCATCCACCAGTCTGTATTTTTCTTTGGTTCTGGTTCAAGCTTTTTCCTTCGCTCCACCATCATTTGTGCTCTCAGCCTCTTACCCCTCGCATTCATTCATCAATTTGCATATTTTTTTGGTTTTTGGTAAGTTTAAGCGGGGGCTGGCCTAGCATGCAACGAGAGGCCGAGGCTCGAGGGGCCATGGCAAGCAAGTTCCTCAGAGCTTGCCTCAAGACCCTGCTCGCGCCTCCACTCTGGAGCTCCACCATGACCCTTTTCACACCCCCTCCCTAGAACACCCTCCTGAATGAGACACCACACCAGATTTACCTTCCTTGTCCTCTCTGTATGCTTGCAGAGTCGAGTGGTTCGATAACTTTGGCAATTCCCTCGGCTTCACCCCAAAGTTCAACCCAGAGCTGCCAGCCCCCCACCAGCTTCCATCAGCCCTCCTCCACCTTCCGCTCCCCACAACCCGACCGCCCCTCTCTCTTCTTCATCCTCCCCTCACCCGCCTCCCCGTTTTCGTCCTCTGATACTCCACCTCCCCCTCCGCCCCCAATTGTTTGTTCCCAGTGCGTTGGGTTGGAGATTTTGAAGAACTCATTGGATTTCATCAAGAGCTCAATTATGGACGACAAGTGTGCCATCAAGGAGCTGTAGAATAGGGAAGAGGGTCATAATTGTCACGAGGAGTTTCTTGAGTCTCTTATTCAAGATCTCTGAGAAACTATCCCGGACACAGGGATTCTGGGCAAGGATACTGCATAGGATCAAAGGAAATAACGGAGGCTCGACCTCATCTGAAGATAATTCCATCTTTCTCAGGTTTCTCAAGTTTTTTAAGTCTCCAGACAGTTTAGCTTACAAGTTTTCGCCCGGACTAGCACAATTTTTGGTTTTTACAGTGTTTGAATTCTGCATGAACATTTGAAAACTTATCGACCATGTGACAGCATTGGTTTCCCACCAAAACGACACTGCCATGGCCTCTCGAAATATTCCGACAACTGTAACTTTTACACTTTAGCAGAATCTAATATATTTTTTTAATTTTCAAAAAAACAAAAAAAACAAAAAAAACAAAAAAACAAAAAAACTTATTTGCATTTGTTGTGGGTTCAGAAGGCGTCCCAATAAACTTATGCAATCAATAAACATGGAATGGTTCAACGTATCGAGTTCATAAGCAAATATATTCTGAGCAATCATGGAATGTTTGAGTGACATATGCACTTGACAAGCAAATAAATTTTGAATATCGTATATTCATTTGAATTTATTAAAATTTTAAAAGATGATTAAAGTCTTAAAAGATTAAATTGTTTAACTGTTTTTTTTAATGGTGTAAAAGTTTTGAATTTTTTTAATAAAGCACAGTTTTATTTTTTATATTAAATAAATTAAAAATTTAATAAATTTAATTTAATGTTATGTATTTATTATTGTTTTAATAAAAATTAGAATTGTTAAAATATATTGTTATTTAAAATAATATTATTTATTTTTATTAATATTTTAAATAAAAAATTATATTTAATGAATTCCATTATAATAAATTTATTATTGTATTTTATAAAAATTATCAAAAAATTAACACATCGTGTCGAAAGTACCTCTTGTAATGATAATTAGAATAAAGACCATTAACTAAAAAGTACCTCTTATAACAATATGCCCTTTAGAAAAAATGCACTTTGTTGCATGTTGTTTAAGTTATTGACAATTTGATGTTTTATTTGATTTTTTATATTTTGTATTTTATATTGGAAAACAACATAATAAATCAATCAAAAGTTATAGTTTTAAGAATATGACTTTAATATTTTATCAATGATTAGAATTCCAAAATGTTTGTATCAGATTCTTTCTCCAATTTGTCATTATAGTTTTGGCATTTATAACTTTTAGAGGACATTAACATTGGGATATTTTGGCTAGTTATATCACAACATATTGTTTGTTGAGAGAGTGAGCTACCAGCAAGCATTTGTATTGAGGTATATCTCAACAAAGGTTTATTGAATAAAATGTTTTTTTACATGAGACAATTACACGTGGGTTTAAATTCTAGATGACGAGAATATAATTTTTCACTGTCAAATTTGTGAATAAATAGGACACCTACAAGATACTTGTCCATAGGCTTGACTCTATCCTCCAAGAAAGAAAGGGTACAAGCCAAACACAAAGAGCTAGAAATATCTCAAGTAATAGAAGTCCAATGAAGTCGATAAAAAAGAGGAAGATTTACAAAAAAACTTGATAATTGGAAAAGCATGAAGATGTTGCTCCATAAAATTGGAATGAAGATGACTTATCTCCAATAATGAATCAGGAGGATAAACACCCTTTGGACATCACTCCTTCAAGAATCGTGGTAGTTATGGATACCTTGTCATGAGAAGTGAAGAGAACTCATGAATCATAGAGTTTGGTCTTCGATAAGGAGCAAACATTTTTGGTAAATAGTGGGCCTTCGGATGATCCAAAAGAGAATCAAGATAAACTTGAATGGTATAAAATGAAAATTAATCAGTGTGTGAGAAACAGAGTAGAATGAAGAAAATGTAAGGATGGTCATTGGTGTGTTGGTCACATGCTTAACAACCTACTCGTTCATCAAAATGTGAAACCTTAATAATCGCACGTTTTTTGAAATGAAGAAGTAGAAAAAGGGAGCACTGCAAGGGGGAGTTGAAAAATCAAGCATGTTTGACCTTCTGGATTCCACCAAAAGAAAATAAATCACTATGGACTTTGTGATAACAACATAGGAAAAAGGAAAAAAGAGGGGATTCTTTTGGCAAAATTTGGTAAAGATTGAAATTTCCTTCAAAGTAGATTGCTGCATTCTAGAGAGAGCCATGATACTTTGTAACCCTCTAAAAACACTGATAATAATACATTGAGCATCACCATTCCTTCATGGTTTTCCAAATTGGGTTTTCAGGATAATTTTTTTTTGGCTTACATGGTTGATTTTTGTGTGTCCTTGTTTTAGCTCCATGTTTATTAATTGATGTTGTTTCACTCTAAATGGTTAGCATATTAATATTGTTAAAATCTCTCCATTCAATTAATAATGAACATATATTTCATAAGCTCACTATCCTAAATTCCTATATAAACTAATTTTAGATTTATGTTTATCCACTTTGGAATTTTCTATTGTAATTCAAGAGTAGTAATATGGGTCTATGTTTTGTTAAAATCTCTCCATTCAATTAATAATCAACATATAATCCATAAACGCACTATCCTGAACTCCTATATAAACTAATTTTAGATTTATGCTTATTCACTTTGGAATTTTCTATTTTAATTCAAGAGTAGTAATATGGGTCTATGTTTTGGCATTGGCTTGACTACGTGTTGATATAGGAAAATGTCCCATGCCAACTTGAGGGAGCATTTCCCGATGTTAGGTCCCAATCAAACCTCCTCTCATTTGGTATGACAATCTCCACCAATATGTGGATCTGATTGCCGCTAACTAAATGGATTTCTCTCTTAAGAGAGACTTTCTCTTTTAATCTAATCTAAATCATAAATGAAATCCTAATCTACTGTGAAAATGTAACTTCCTATTATAACTTCTAACTACTCATAATCTAATAGTAACCAAAAATAAATTATAGGCATATAGTTTTACTTATGGAAACAAAAAGAATTCACATTTCTCAATGTGAGACCATACTAGCATACCCATCTACATATATGTGACATTAAATATGTCCCTATAATCAAGTTCATGATCCACTCATATTTATTTCCTATAAAACCAATTGAAAAAAATTAGAAATTTCTACAAAAAATAATCAATCAACAATCGTGCACAATTACATGAATAGACCATGAAATAGCTTCTCATTGTATTCAATCTTTAGAAAAAGTTACTTAGATAGAGGTAGAAGAAAAATCCAACAACTTTCAAATTCACCCTCAAGTTTGATAAAACTATACAAGACCCAATTATGGGTTTTCCAACCCCACTTTCTGACTGAGGGAGAAATTGCATTTATAGCATTGCTTAGTCACTTCCCCTGGGACCATTCCTCTTCTAGATTCTTCATCTCCTCTATTTCCTATGTAGTTACAATTGTTCCTCTTTCTAGACTCTTTATCTTCTCGGTATTTGTGTCTTCATTTGGACTCTTCAACTCCTCTCTTCCTTGTCAAAGCGTGCATATAGTCAAATGAAAGTGATGATAAAATATATAAACTAAGTTATATTTGAGTAAAAAATGATACATCAACAATTGTATAAATCAATTAACATCTGATAAAAATTTTAATGTCAATTAATCCAGAAAAAACTATTCTGGATTATTACTCTAGTCTTGATATTTTCAGTGTGCTCTTGTTTTCCTAATTTGGCCATAGAAAACTTGAGTTATGTGTCGCAAAAAAATTTGTGGCCAATATCTATGAAAAATTGTGCCTCCTCTTCTCTCAACGTTTTAGAGCATTTCTACTATCAATCTAGCAAAAACAATTCTTCCAACATGTCCCTCACACTTTCAAATTTCCAGTGCACCATTTCATGCTCAATTTGGCCACCTGAAACTCAATATATGGTCATCAAAAACTAGCACTCAATAGTCGTTGATTTCCTCTCTAAGTAATTCTCAACCGTTGATCTACCCGCTTAATTTATTTTCCTACATACATTGTGGGAAGGCATTGCAGTGGGTTTATAATGTATTTTCCTCCCATTGTAGTTTGTTTGTGAAATATGAGAGCTATGAAACATTGATCTCGCGTTAATGTTTTGTTCATACCTGAATTGGAAAAATAGAAAATAAAAATAAAACGTAGAAAAAACTAAATCAAAATCAAAATTAAATAAATAAACAATAAATTTGTACATGCAATTCATGTCTGAAAATCATATCTCAATTCATATCCAAAAATCATATCCCATAAAATAAATAAACAATAAATTTGTATCTGTAATTCATGTCCAAAAATCATAAACTCAATAATGTAATGTTCGATCGGAGTAAACGGTACATTGGAGTAAAATCATGATGGGGTAATGTAACATCAGAGTAAAAATGTCGTTGGTGTAATGTAATATCGGAGTAAAATATCAATGGGGTAAAGTATGATATATGTGGTAACTATGGGGTGAAGTTCGATATATGGGGTAAGTTTGGGGATGATATGTAAGTACCATCACCAATATCGGTCTAGAACATGAACGTGAAATGTTATGAGTCGATATTGTTTGGGAACATGAATGTGAAATGTTATGAGGTATATGTAATTCCTATGGTAATATTTTCTATGGTCGAGCTAAGTAAAACCCCGATGTCTCGATGGTAAATATTGGGTAAGTATGATGGTACAATCACGATATCAACAAGAAAAATTCCATGAATGTGAAATGTTGTGAGGTTAATCATATGGCTAATGTTCAATCCAAAAAATAAAAATGAAATAATATTTAAATATCCCAAAAATAAAAATAAAAAATAAAATACAAACTTTGGGACTTTGGGATTTCGGAAAAATTGCATGATGTGTAAATTGAATCCCCCATGTAAAATTAATTTCCCGATAGTAAATGTTCTATAGTCTAATATGAGATAATAAAATTCAACATTGGAAAAATAGAAAAAAAATAAAATAGTAAAGAAAATAGATACCTGATGATTCATGAAATTTAAAAACCATGATTGTGAAATGTTATATGAAAATCCCAATATTCAAAAATAAAAATAAAATAAAATACAAATGTAATTCAAGAAATAAATAAAAAACTAAACTCATGAAAATAAAAATAAAATAAGTAAAAACAAAATGAAAATTCAAGATTAATGTAAATAAATAAAAATGTACATGCCGATATATACCAAAGCAAATCCCGATGGGTAGGAGAAATGAGTCGGATTCAAGAAAAGTCAGAACGAGATCAAGGTTCTAAATCTGGATCAAGGTTTTGGATGTGTATCAAGGTTACAGTTGTGGATCAAGGTTCCAAACCAAGAAATACAAGAAATTTGGAAAAGGGAATATTATGGGAATTACAAATATCGAAAATAAAATTAATGTGACAATTAAATTGAAATCTTGGATCCGAATATTGAAAATTTAATGATGGCAAGGTTGAATGAGATTGAATTGCAAATAAACAAAATAATTATAATTATGAATGAAAATCGACGTTTCGAGTAAGACAAGTGGCATGGAGTGAATGGGTAATGTGACATCAAGGTTCCATCAATGGAGGTCATGATTCCACATATGACATCTAGGTTGGAAAGAAAAATATTTTGATGATGAAAATTTGTGATGTTAAATTTTTGAATGCTAGAGTCAATGATGATCAAAATTTGGATGAGTCTAGACAAGATAAATCAAATTAAGGTTTCCCATAGTTTTACATTTCAAAGTTGAAACAGGTAAGTAAAGAAATTTGGGTTTCCCAAGGAAAAATTGAGGTTTCCATGGTTTTGCAAAGAGTTCTAAGGCTGCTACAACTTGCATTGTAAAACACTTGACCCTCTAGTTTTCATTTAGGTTGATGGGGTGTCAAAATTTTACTCTTTCTAACTAATTCATTTATCCAATTACACCTCGTGTATTAACTATACTCATCTAGATATTTCCAACGACTGTAACTATGCTCAATTTCGAGCTCCGAATCAAAAGATATAGCCTTCCAAAGTTTCTAGGATATCTTACTTCCATTGCACCTCAGCAGCACGTGGCTCCCTGTCACACGTGCCACCTGATGTGGCATTGACGTAGCATTGATGTGGAAGCTAATGTGGCCACCTGTCTCATCGCTTCTTTTCCTATCAACCTTTCACGTTAACGACTATGATCTATTCAGATCCCTTCTATACCATTGTAGTCATTCATTGGAGTGCATCCACTCCAGGCTTCCATGCACACTCCGATGGCCTCATTCCGATGACCTCCACCACTGACAGATTGGATGGTCCTGGTGATCCAATAATCTACGGATCTTATTGCATTGGGATCCTTAACTAACATGACAATAAACAGGCTTCCCCATTCTCTTCATACTTATGTCTATGGATCCCATAAAGTATCGGTGGTTTTCATGCATTGTGGCCACCCTCTGATCGATAGTCCAGATCATTCCTCAGAGTACTCCTATCAAAGTTCTCCCTCCTCCGAAACCGCAACCCACTCTAACCAACTCCCTTTGATGAAGGGATGTGATCTCCGATAGATATAAGGGATAGGATTTAGCTACATGTTCCAACAAATAATTCTGACTGGAACCACACTTTGTACTTTCCAAGAATTGTGGGTTGCCACCTGTCCTCTTTGTATGCATTAGAACCCCTTGCCATCATGATGTCACTTCCCTCCTAGCCTCGCTTATGCAGAATCCTATGTGGAATCCAAGTTGGAACCCATGACACGTGGCCCTACCCAACTCCGCCACCTGGCTTGACATGTGGCACTTAGGCCACATCACCTTTTTCCCCCTCAAAGTGCCAAAACACCTTTCCACATGGAATAGTACCCACTTGACTTGTGGACCCTCCACGTAGACTAACGTGGAATACATGTCATCGTTGATTATTGACATTCCCTTCTAGGTGTTGACACTTCTCCTCTATGCATTGGATGGGTGACGTAATCATTGTCAGTATGATGTCACCTTACTCATGGTCTTTCCCATGAGAGACCCAAAATATTGACAACTAAGGTTTCTCTCCTTCGTCATCGATCAATGACCACGATCGATCCTTGAAACCTTCTTATCGGAGTACCTTAACCAAGGCTACTCCAACAACCCTACCGCGATTGACTATTCAGATCATTCTATGCCCATCTCAATTGATCCAATGGTCATGATTGATTCTCAGGGACATTCCATGAGAGTGGATCAACTCCTAGTATCAGAGACTATTCTGACCACAAACTCCTCCGGTACTTTAGCGATCAATGGACACAATCATTTAGATATTCCCTCTGATGGATCTAATGCTTGGGAGTAGCCTTGATCCTTGACAAGTCCTTGTACATGAGGACCCCAATCAATGACCGAGATCTATCAAGTCTTCCTCCGATGAATCCAATGGTAAAAAATAATCTTGATCTTCAGAAAGCCCTCAAGCATGAGGGACCTTGATCAACAGACAATATTGATTCATTGTGTCGATTCGACAATTGATATTCTTTTTGAAGTAAAGTGCAGGTTTCCATAGCTTTAGCAGTCCACTTCGGTACTTAGTCAGTTTTTTAAGGTTTTATTAGAGTTTACCCTCGGATATCATTATGAAATGGCACCTCACAACTAGGAATACCTCCTGATTTCTTCTCAAGCTATACCTAGCCTTCGAGAATCCTCATCTGCCACGAGAAATATATAAGTTATTTACTCCTCGTCGATCACTTGGGGAATTTCAACCCATGAGCCGTCCATACCAAAACATGGACATTTATAGTCCTAAACTGGCTAAACCACATCGATTTCCAAGGGTGAACTCAAGGAAATCTCATAGAAATATTGCATATGCATAGAAATATACACCTCTGTACAATTCTGGAAGTAAATATTGAAGGAATACTTATAATAGTAAAAACCCATGAGAACATTCATGTAATCACAATTTGTGTATGAGTTTAAGTGTATTTTCAACAACAAATAACCAAGACAATAACCCATCACTACAGTTCTTGTCTCATTTAATAGTAGTATGTTGAAATATAAACAGCACAATAATAATCCAATACAAGAGTACATATTCATTCATACAGTAATTAACACAAACACTTGGTGAACACTTATCTGATATAAATAGCCACCAAATGCATGTAAACCTTCTACCTTTCTCCCAGCCTTATACTCTATTTCTTATAAATCAACAGTAGGTCACCCCCGAGCTGGGGCTTAAACTCCAATACTTGGGAAAGGAAATCCTATCCAGGCAAGGTCTCTCTGCAGTAGAAAAATTCCAATTCAGGTGTTAATTTTAATAGCTAGCCTACAATCTCTCATTCACCACATGTTTGTCCCACCCCATAAAGTTTTCCCCTTCTCTACTAAAAAATCATTCGACTACCTCACTTCCCTTCCAAGGCTTCATTAATAGGTCTAACAGAAGGTCTCAGAGCCCTATAGATGCAATTGAGCACCTTGGGAAAATGATTCCTAGCAATTCTCTCAGTTGGAGAGAATTTTTATGGGCTTGACAACCCACCTCTTCAATAGCACATGGGCCTGACAATCCATCTGTTCAGCTTAACTACCAACAAAACCATCCTCAAGCGATCTCAATAAAGTATGGTAATGGAAATAAGGTATGAATGGTAGCAGCAGAGAGTCATCCCCTCCACTCTCATGAGCATGATAGATAACATCCAACATGGTTGCAGAGATTTATAGGAATTACACACAAAATTCCTTCATTATATTGCATGTGCCTCAAATGTCACTTGTCACTTCATGAAACCCCCTTTGCACCCACTTGTCATTTGTTCCCCTCCTTTTGGGAACTTAGGATAACTAGATATATCCATAAAGTAATTTTAGAAATATTATTAAAATGTTCCCTTGGCCTAAGCCCTTTGGGCTTATCCCCTTTCCTATACTCTTATCCACTTTTCCCCTCTCTAGTAGATTTTATCCCCCTTACTCTTTTGTTGAGTTAGTATGCAGCAGTTGTGTGGTTTTATTTATCTAATTGATTACATTTTACAATAATATGCATGTTTTCCTTTGGTGGAACAAGGGTAGACCCAGTGTTCAATGCTTCAACAACACACCAACAAAACCCTAACTACCGACCCTTTCGACAACACCTGTGAAGCAGATGAAGTCTCACCCGAGGTAGAGGCAGGGGTGGTTGTAGGACTCAAATGTATGCAACCTAGTTGGGACACAGATCTGTGATTACACCACTCTAACAAAGCACTTAGAAGTTAACATTCATCAGTATCGAACCCTTATCCACATTGCAGATCCAAACCTTAATTACAGAAAAATGCAGTATTCAAACAGATCTTAACACATCTATGAACTTAGCACATGGAAAAGGATCAGATCTAGAATTTATTCACATCACTTAAGCACTAATCTATCATACTAGATTCATCTAAACATTCATTACTGCACTTAATCTTAAATTATATACACAAGACAATAACCAAAATGCACAAAGCAACCATAACACATGATATATGTGGTTCACCCCAGTGTGGGGCTACGTCCACCAACTCTTCTCTTCTTTATTATCTTCTGTCAAGATTCTTACAGGCACATAGCATCAAAACCTTACTTCGCAGAGGACAGGAGATATGCGTGCACCTCGCTAGATCCTCCTTCCTCGAGTTAGATCACAACACAAAGCCTCCTTACAGATTCTATGCACAAAGCACTACAGATGACCCTCACTTAGATTTACAGCCTCAACATACACTAAGCACAAAGCCTCTTACAATTACTTGCACTTAGCACCTAGCATCACACCACTTACTTACATCGCCTAGATTTATATTTATACATTAAAAAAGGGCCTAAACATGGGTAAACCCATGGGCCAACATCCCCATACCCATTACATAAACCCTAATCCCAAATATGCCCTAAAAGGGGGTAGAGATCCCGCAATCTCCGCTTCAACTTGTGCTCCACCTTCAGCCATCTTGTCGAAGTCCCAAAATAGGTCAAACATGACCAAGTATCTCCAAAACATGGTCAAGGGCCAACAGGCCCCCAACACTCACCTGTGACTCGTCTCGAGCCACTCTTCTATGGGTAACTCTGCCTCAAATGCCTCGATCTTGGCTCGAGCTACTTCGACATGTTGCTTCGCCAATGCCTCATGCTCAGAGAATTCTTGAATAACTTCTTCATTCACATGTCCCTCTAAGCGTTGTTCTACCGAAGTGACTACTTGTTCCAGCTCTGCTCCTTGGCGTTCAATCTCCTCGAAAAGTAGGCAAGCTGCATCCTGGACTGGCTGGAGATTCTGAGTCACTTCCATGACTTTGATTTGTAGGGCATGGACCTATTGTTGAGTCGTGTATTGTTCTTGGGATCTTTTCATTCGCTCGACCCCTGACAAGGGCTTCAACTGCGCTTGTATTGTTGCTTCTTTCTTCTTTTCTTCTTGGAGTTGTGACTCCAATGTATTTAGTTCAAGGTCCTCGGTAAGGTGCTCATAATTCTGCACACTCTGACTGCTAAGCTCTTTATATTCCAAGGCTAATGCTTTGATTCTATGGACTTTGCTTCGGGCGATTTCTTCTTGTTGATCTCGCACTTCCTGTGGAGTGATTGGTACTGCTTGTAACTCCAATTTGGTTATTCTCTAATGAAGTTGTTGGATGGATGCAACAAACTTCGCTACTTGAATCTCCACTGGGTCTTATTCTATCTATTCCAAGCTTTTCATAGAGCAAAGTGCTCTGTTGACTGCTTGTTTAACTCCAACCTGCTCTGTGAGAAACTTTTCTTTCTCTTTCTCGATCTGTGCTTTATCCTCTTCGAACTTGATTTGGAGGTCATCCTTCTCTTGTTGCACAACTTAGCATTGTTCTATGACTTCCTCTTATTCTTTCTTCAAGGCCGCTATGGTCTATTCTTTTTCTTCCTGCACGCAGCGAAGGCGAGCTTTGGTTGCATCAACTATTTTGCAGAGTTGGGCAGGCTGATGTCCAAACATTGTTTCTTCTGATGGCGGGGGCGCAATGGACACTTTGCAACTGGAGTGAAGGGCTTGTTGTACTCCTCTAAGTTCTTCTTCAATTCTTTCATACATGACTTCTTGTTTGGCTTCACTTTTTTGAAAAATATCTTTCGAGGCATCTGATACAGTTATGATGATGAATTCAACATCATCAACCGTGAGTACAGTCTGCAGTTTCTGTTTACTAGCTTTGGACTTCTTTCGCGATGTAGGTTTCATGGGGGAAACCTTTCTTTTTCTAGATGTATATGTGCCATCAAGGGGATTCTGCGGTGGTGTTACTTCTCCTTGCTTCTATTTATCTTCTTTCCCATTGTGCTCTTCTTTTTTTACTTCATCGCCACCTCCTCTGCTAGGTGAATTTGATGCAGTTTCTTCTGATGTGTTGTGTATTTCCTGTACATATTCATTCTTTTTCTTCCTGCTACTGCTGGGTGCATCATACTCTTCGCGAGTAACCACCGTATTTCCAATGAGGTCGAGGTCAAAAAGTTCTGCCTGGTCGACTGGTATAAGGAACTCTGTAGGCCATTCCTTAGTGATTTCTTCCAGGTCCTCCTTTGTGATCTTGTAGTAGGACTGAAACTCTTCTTTACTTTCGTCTACGTGCACAATGATATAAGTAAAATGCCTATCTATGCGGAACTTCATAAGGGGCCTAAACTTGTTTAGGGTGTTCGATGTCATATGAGGGAAATAATCAATAACCCTCTTCAACTGCAGGTAGTAGGTATGGAATAATATGTTCAACTTCCATTGTTTCCCCATATCACTCGAATACCAAAGCGTGGTGAACTTTGTAGCAAGTGGCTCGAACGACTCAATGTCAGGGAAGGTCGCACCTTTTAGCATCTCCCAAGTAGTGAATGCGATGAGGATCAGAAGCCAACTAAAATGGAACTCATAGCCCCGATCTTGAGCTTCACAAAAGTCTAGTTCTAACTAATTGACTAGGTAACTGGCCCAGTTCATCTGTATTCCTTCCATGCATTTTCCTACGAGGTCAACAAAAAACCCTGTGACCTGCATGGGTCTATTCTTTCCGACTAGCTTACCAACAATCAACTGGAAAGCAAGGCCCATTGTGCCATTCTGAATGGAGGCTACCTTGTAGCCTCGTGTCCCATTCTCTACATCACCATAGGTGTCTTTGATCTTCTGTGCTAGGGAACGATCTACAACCTTGCCTAGATAAAAGTCTTGCAGGTTTGGTCCCTGCATGCT
The DNA here is from genome assembly GCA_000966675.3 of Picea glauca. Lineage (NCBI taxonomy): Eukaryota > Viridiplantae > Streptophyta > Pinopsida > Pinales > Pinaceae > Picea > Picea glauca. The sequence continues at coordinate 16,312 of JZKD02S1675111.1, forward strand.
TAATCCGGTGATCCTATGGATCAGTGTCAGATTGACGGTGATGCGTTTGTCTAGCCATAGATACCCGCCATGTAAGCATGACAACAGGAGTTTAATGCACGTGTTAACCTCCTGATGCCTTCCAAAATGTGGTATCTTCATCATGTTCAAGATAGTGGACCTTGCGATGTCCATAGTCCATGGCTAGGGGATTCTCTTCAACTTCTTCCCCTTGGTCTTGGTCAAATATTTGTGAGGTGTGAGCATGCCATAGCTCGTGCGGTCTCCTAGGTTATAGTCAATGATATTCAAGGTTGGAATCCTCTCCAATTGTGGTCTGACTGCTTGTATTCCCTTCGGGAGGTACACAGTGATGAATGTGTAGTCGAAGTCCCTCGAGAGACTGTCACGACTCACCACACCAGCCAGGGGTGGGATGTAGTCAGGCATGATGGATGGGATTAGCTTCGCATTCGCCAAGTCATCACGATGCTTGGTTCTTTTCTCAGTCACATCTCGGGATGGTTCGGATCCGCGAGAAGTTGACGGGGAGGCTTTCACTCCTCTCGTCAATGAGGCTTGGATGCCTACGAACATCACCTTCTTGGCCATGAGGTCTATTAGAATCTCTTCGACATATTTTTCTGCAGCGCTAATTTCGTCCGACATGCACACTCTAGATCTGATATCTCAGGTCAGTGAACAATACTCAATGTAACATAATGGATGGAAAGGTCTCAATGATCACTACGTGAAATCAACTAGTTCTCTATGGGCTCGGATAATTACAATTGGAAAAAGTGTTCTCGGTGCAACGCTCAACAGGATAAATAGATATTATCGTAACTGACTCTTCCAATGGGTAGGAATGCTTCAATCAATGCAGTTCCATCCGTTATGGCGCAGTCCCAATGGTCCAAGGGTGAATGTTTCGGCAATAACTACGTTTCTACCCATTTTGGAGCATCATTATAATGGTCATAATGCCTACAATGGTCATATTTCTTTGTCATGGCGAAGTGTCAATCTATGTTGTACTGATATTACAGCGAAGTTCAAGTTCTCAAAACCTTCTTTCTGCAAATTCTTCCCTGTGACTTCTTTCAATTTTTCTGACTTTTCTCTCTTCTTATTGAGCTTTCTGGCCTTCTTTGTTGTGATCTAAATCATTGTTTTCCTCTTTCCAATATCGTTCTTATCTCCTCTTAGCATGATAACTTCACACTGTGGAGGGTATTTCATAGGTTTCAAGGGTAATACTTCTTCTCTTTCTGGGGTAGGTGCTCTACTCTCTTGTACATACAGGTGCCTCCAATCTTCCTGTGTCTTTTCAACTTCGACGTCCATGTCTTTGGTATTTAGTAGCTTTGACTAGTTCTCTTGTTCTTCCAGTAAGTGCGTTATTCTCCTAGACATGAAATCTCTTAGTTCTTTCTTTTTCTATTCTAGATCCTCCTCTTCTTGTTTCCTTCATATATGATCTTTCTCAATCCAGGTTTTTCCTAGTAAGATAGAAAATGGGGCGTTGTTCTAAAAAAATTTAACAATCTCAAATTCTTCTTCTGTCGAAGTGCCATGAGAACTCATATATGTTTGGGTAAGTCTTCCACATAGGGTTATCATCTTTCCTCTAAATAATTCTATTCCTCCTAATGAAGGAACCATAGCAGGCTTTCCCAAAATTTCCCAAGTTCTTTTTGTCATGATATTCACATGTGTTTCCTCATCCAGAACACAATCTATGTCGAAGTCTCCTATTCTTGTTTCTATGTAATCTTTATCTTTTAAGACATCTCCACTTCGACATGTGCTCCACCTTCGACTAGCTTGTCGGAGTCCCAAAATAGGTCAAACATGACCAAGGATCTCAAAAAATTTGTCAAGGGACAACATCCTTTCAGCATCCAGGCTCTTCATCCTAATAATCACATAGGCACTCGGGCCCATAATATCATGCCTCATCATCCTATATAAAATAAACATATGTACAATTATAATCGGGGATCACCCTGGGTATTACATGAACAAAACTTGAGGTTTCTCTCCCATTTTATCATTCTCTTCTTCCACCTGGATCTTAACATACCTTTCTCTTGAAATCATTATCTGAAAACAATTAAGCCCAAAATTATTATTAAATCCATATATTCAAGGTAAACTATAAACAACTGATTTCCAAGAGCACAGTTAAATAAATAGATGCATAGGCGAAAAAATTATAAGAAAAGCATGCCTCTCCTATCAAAACACTCATTCCTTCCTTAATGATATGATGATATTGCAAATCAAGGCATGAGAGATGGAAGCGATTCAGTTATCAATTATTTAAATGTAAACCATTTCCATGTAGGACTAATATTAATGGATACACTATAATATACTCTAGAATTCATTGCCTCGTGCTCTTAAACAATGTTATGAACATAGGGTAATGAGGCTTCAATATCATTCATATTTTATTCTTCTGAGTCAATTGGTTCAAATTCTAGTGACCTATTTATTTACAACTATGCACTATCATTATTAAATGTTAGGATCATTAAGTAGAAGTAAAGTAAAGGAGAGAAGAAACTATCGTTCTTAGTCACGTCTACCATGTATAAAAATAAGTGTGAATACCATGAATGATTTGAGCAAGCAAGAAGATACAACATGACTATATGCTCTTTATTACAGTCAACCTTTCATTTCTCAATGATGTAGTGAGATGACAATTCAAGCCAACACAAAAGAAATCAACAAGCCCTCCAAAGAAAATCTCTTTTAGGGAAAAATATAGAGAAATAAAACATACAATCAAATAGGATCAGTAATACATTCAAATCCATTAAAACTAGTTAATGAAATAACATTTAACCCAATAAAAAGACATCTTGTTAAATTTCCTACAAAGTGAGAAATGAACAGAAAGATGAAATTGAAATGAAATCATAAGCATGTACAAGAAGATGATTAAATCACGGTGGTAAATTCACATAAGATGAAGCTTCAAACTACTTACACCACCTTCTCATGGCATCAATAATCATAAAAAGAAAAAAGTGAAAAATAATGTTAAAATGATTAAACCTTAATTTCAAAGGACCAATTATTGTCATAAATAATCCTGAGAGCCTCAATGGAATGTCACCTAGGTTTTCTAGAAAAGGATAAATGAATCATTATAGAGGTCATCATGGACTACTCATACTTGACCTTAGGATGCCTTAATATCATTGTTATCTCCTGGAAATCCATCACCATGAAATACAGGTGATCACCGGAGAAGTAATCAATTCAATACACCAAAATGTATACCCATAGTATTGATACACCTCACTCATCATAGCAAGAAACTACGTAAAGTAGGTTTCAATAACTGCACAACTTTCCAAAATAAAATTTGTGTTATCAACGCACTTCAGGATGACCTTCCAAAATAAGTTTCACCCAAATGGCACACATTAGCATGAATTAACAAAATGAATCTAGCATGATCTTCACAACTGCACTCAATTCCAATTGGATCAAGAAAAATCAATGCAATGATGGCACCTCCTGCAATTCATGTCACATCAATTCAGAAGCCAACTCCTCAATTCAAGAAAATCTAAATTCAAAGACACTCTATCGCCTGCGAGAGCTTCAGTTCACACTCAAAATTGGTTAATTAAAGGCTTGGAGGGGTGCTATTTAAGAAATCCATAAGTATTCATTCAACAATGAAACATCGGTGCAAGGTTACGCTGCTCATTTAAGTTTTGAGGATTTTCATTATTATCCTAAGCTTATCTTCCATGCCATAGCCTTTGCTTCTTGGTGCATTGGAATTCTTGTCACTTGTGAGTTCCATTAATTGTTTCATGCCACATCACTTGTATTAGAGAGAGAGAAAGAGATATTATGTTGGGAATGCAAAGAGAGCTCCCAAGGAGGAGAAGGGGAGACAACCTGTACTCTTATCACCTCTATAGTGTTATCAATCAAAGACCTTGTTTGTTGGTATCTATTTCTTGTTTCCTTCATAATTACTTGCACCTTGTTATTTAAGCATTATGTTTCACATAATTCCTCATATGTTTCACGAGTTTTACATACCAAAACAGGGACATTTCTAGTCCTAAACTAGCTAAACCACATCGATTTCCAGTGGTGAAATCAAGGAAATATCAAAAAAATATTGCATATGTGTAGAAATATACATCTATGTACAATACTGGCAGCAAATATTGAAGGCATACTTACAACAGTAAAAACCCATGACAAAATTCACATAATTACTAGTTGTGTATGAGTTTAAGTGTGTTTTCAACAACAAATACCCATGACAATAACCCATGATTACAATTCCTATATCATTTAATAGTAGTATGTTGAAATATAAATAACACAACAAATATCCAACACACACATAATCATTCCTACAGTAATTAAAACAAACACTTGGTGAACACTTATCTGATATAAATAGCCACCAAATGCCTGAAAACCTCCGACCTTTCTCCCAACCTTAGAATCTATTGCTTATAACTCAACAGTAGGTCACCCCCAATCCAGGGCTTAAAATCCAATGGGAAAGGAAATATTATCCAGGCAAAGTCTCTCCGCAGTACAAAAATTCCAATTCAAGTGATATTTTAACATCCAACATACAATCTCTCATTCCCCACATGTTTGTCCCAACCTATAAAGTGCCCCCCTTCTCTACTCAACAGTCATTTGACTACCTCACTTCCTTTCTGGGGCTTCGGTAATAGGTCGAACAAGAAGTCTCAGAGCCCTGTAGCTACAATTGGGCACTTTAGGAAAACAATTCCTAGTAATTCTCTCACCTGGAGAGAATTTTTATGGGCTTGAAAACCCGCCTCTTCAATAGCACATGGGCATGACAATCCATCTCTTCAACTTAACTACCGACAAAACCATCCTCAAGCGCTCTCAAGAAAGTATGGTAATGGAAACATCGTACGAATGGTAGTAGTAGAGAGCCATCGCCTCCACTCTCATGAGAATGATATATAACATCCAACATGGTTGGAGAGAATTACGAGAATTGCACTAAATTCCCTCATTATATTGCATGTGCCTCAAATTACAGTTGTCACTTCATGAAACCCCCTTTTCACCCACTTGTGATTCATTTCCCTCCTTTTGGGAACTTAGGATAACTAGATATATCCATAAAGTAATTTTAGGAATATGATTAAAATATTCCCTTTGCCTAAGCCCTTTGGGCTTATCCCCTTTCCTATACTCTTATCCCCTTTTCCCTTTTCTAGTGTATTTTATCCCCCCTTACTCTTTTGTTGGGTTGGTATGCAACAGTGGTGTGGTTTTATTAATATCTAAGTGATTACATTTTACAATAATAGGCACATTGTCCTTTCAGCATCCAAGCTCTTCATCCTAATAATTACATAGGCACTCGGGGCCATAATATCATGGCTCAACATCCTATATAAAATAAACATATGTACAATTATAATTGGGGATCACCCTGGTTATTACATGCACAAAACTTGAGGTTTCTCTCCCATGTTTTCTTTCTCTTATTCCACCTGGGTCTTGACATACCTTTCTCTTGAAAGAATTATCTGAAGACAATTAATCCCAATATTATTATTAAATCTGTATATTCAAAGTAAACTAGAAACAACCAATTTCCAAGAGCATAGTTGAAGAAATAGATGCATAGGCGAAAAAATTGTAAAACAAGTATGCCTCTTCTATCCAAAACACGCATTCCTTCCTTAATGATATGATGATACTACAAATCAAGGCATGAGAGATGGAAGTGATTCAATTATCAATTATTTAAATGTAAACCATTTCCATGTAAGACTAATATTGATGGATACACTATAATATACTCTAGAATTCATTACCTCATGCTCTTAAACAATGTTATGAACATAGGGTAATGAGGCTTCAATATGATTCATATTTTATTCTTCTGAGTCAATAAGTTCGCATTCGTTTGATCTATTTATTCACAACTATGCATTATCATTATTAAACATTAGGAGCATTAAGTAGAAGTAATGTAAAGGAGAGAAGAAACCACCATTCTTATTCACATCTATCATGTATAAAAATAAGTGTGAATACCATGAATGCTTTGAGAAAGCAAGAAGTAACAATGTGACTATATGCTTTTTTATTACGATCAACCATTCATTTCTCAATGTTGTAGTGAGATGACAATTCAAACCAACATAGAAGAAATCAACAAGCCCTCCAAAGAAAATCCCTTTTAGGGAAAAATATAGAGCAATAAAACATACAATCAAATAGGATTAGTAATACATTCAAATCCATTAAAACCAGTTAATGAAATAACATTTAACCCATTAAAAGGACATCTTGTTAAATTTCCTACAAAGTGAGGAACGAACAGAAAGGTGGAATTGAAATGAAATCATAAGCATGTACAAGAATATGATTAAATCACAATGGGAAATTAACATAAGATGAAGCTTCAAACTACCTACACCACCTTCTCATGGCATCAGTAACCATTAAAGGAAAAAAGTAAAAAATAATGTTAAAATGATTAAACCTTAATTTCAAAGGACCATTTATTGTCATAAATAATCCTTAGAGCCTCAATGTAATATCACCTACGGTTTCTATACAAGGAGAAATGAAGCATTATATAGGTCATCCTAGGCTACTCATACTTGACCTTAGGATGCCTTAATATCAATGTTATCACCTGGAAATATCTCACCATGAAATATAGTTGATCACCAGAGAAGTAAACAATTCAATACACAAAAATGCATACCCACAATATTGATACACCTCACTCATCATAGAAAGAAACTATGGAAAGTAGGTTTCAATAACTGCATGACTTTCCAAAATAAAATTTGCGCTATCAACACACTTTAGCGTGACCTTCCAAAATAAGTTTCACCCAAATGTCACACATTAGCATGAATTAACAAAATGAAACTAGCACGAGGTGCACAATTTCACTCAATTCCAATTGGATCTAGAAAAATCAATGCAATGATGGAACCTACTGCAATTCATGTCACACCAATTCAGAAGCCAACTCCTCAAACCAAGAAAATCTAAATTCAAAGACACTCCATTGCATGTGAGATCTTCAATTCACACTCAAAATTGGTTAATTAAAGGCTTGGAGGGATGCTATTTAATAAATCCATAAGTATTCATTCAACAATGAAAAATCAATGCAAGGTTAGGCTGATCATTTAAGTTTTGAGGATTTTCATTATTCTCCTGAGCTTATCTTCCATGTTGCAGCCTTTGCTTCTTGGTGCATTGGAATTCTTGTCACTTGTGAGTTCCGTTAACTGTTTCATGCCACATCACTTGTATTACAGAGAGAGAAAGAGATATTGTGTTGGGAGTGCAAAGATAACTCCCAAGGAAGAGAAGGGGAGACCACATGTACTCTCATCACCTCTATAGTGTTATCAATCAAAGACCTTGTTCATTGGTAACTATTTCTTGTTTCCTTCATCAATACTTGCACCTTGTTATTTAAGTATTATGTTTCACATACTTCATTATATTTTGCATATGTTTTGGTTCATTGACCCTTTAATTCATTGTCTATGGTTTTAGTGGCCTACATTATCACTTAACCGACTAAATATTTCTCACCCCTATGATTCTCCTAGATATCTTATGAGCATAGGGAGATGATCCATATGGATATCAGTGGCCACCCACCTTTTCCAACTAGCTCAAAGCAGTTTTCTGAAATTTTTGGCAATTTACTATTTTTAGCAGTTTTTACTTCCGGGGCCATTTTGAGGGCCTAAATGAAGGATTTTCAGTATAGATATACTCAATGATAGACAAAGGCATAATTATTCCCCCAAAATGAATCTCATCAATGATACCTTTCCAACGGGCTATCACGCGCCTAAAACGGAGATCGTATGCAAAAGTTATGACCCCGGGAAGTTGATGTACTAGCTTACCTAAACGGGGCCCACATGACTTTTGGTGCTTCATCTCCTAGGGTTAGGTTTTTGGATGTCTAGGGTTTTTGGCATTCTTTCTTATTGTAAAAAGGTATTCAGAGCCTCATTGTAACCTTCTTCTTGCGAATGCGTGCTTCCGTCACATCTCTTCTCAGAGATAAGCCACCACCATTCCAACAAGCTTGTTTCCGCTGCATTTTACAGTTTCAACTTATTTTGTTATTGAATAGAATACCAGTTTTACTGTATCTCTGTTATTTTGTGTTAAGAACCTGTTAATAATTTGTATTCATTTCGTTCTGCTCATAAAATCCATATCAGTGGTATCAGAGCAGTCTGCTCCTTGTCGTCTTAATGCATGTCCCCAACGAGGTCGGAGTACAAAGAGTTGGCGAGCTTATTTCTCTTGAGGAAGGAAGATCTTGCATGCCCAAGCGACATCCCATGGCAGGAGAAAATAAAGATGATAGGACAAGAGATCCTTTCAAACTATTGATTGAGGAATCCCTCACACAACAGAGGAACGAGATGATGGATAGTTTCGTGCAAATCCTTCGACGACTACCAACAGGCGACACATCTTCTTCGAACAGAGGCGCCAGCCCCTTCAAGGTAAAAGTAAACTTTGATATTCCTATATTTGAAGGTCAGATAGACGCAGATGTTGTAGACAAGTGGTTGAATCTACTAGAAGGGTATTTTTTTGTTCATAAGTTTTCGAATAGAGAAAATATTACTTTTGATCTCCTCAAAGCCATTCCCCATGTCAAATATTGGTGGGAAACTTTCTATGAGAAAAAGGAAATAGAGGAAACCTCATTATTTTCAGTCACCGCCACTTGGGAATCCTTCAGGGATGCTATTAAGGAACAATACTACATTGTCGAAAGTTATGACGACCTGTATACCAAATGGACCACACTGCGGCAAGAAAGAGACCAAGCAATGCCAAATTTCACAAATGTCTTCCATACCTTGCGCACCAAGTTGGGTATCAAAGATTCAGAGCGACATCTGGTGCTCAAGTATCATGACACTCTGCATAGGTACATCCATACTGAAATGGAATTTCTGGACATCTCATCCTTGGGAACGACCTACCGATATGCTGTCAAAATCGAGCAGAAACTCAAACAAAAGATGCGGCAATTTGGGCCTGGGAACCCCTCACAACAAAAGCCAGGAAAGGGCGGCCCCAACCCACCGAGCAAAGGACATAAAAAATATGGAAAGTATCAAGAAAACCAATACAATCGACAAGAAAATAAGGATATCAAAAAGACAAAGAAAGATACCACGAAGTGGTGCAACTTCCATAAGAGCCCTTGGCATAACACTGCTGACTGCCGCTCAAAGAAGTTGTTGGTGGCTGAAGTGAAAGCCTCTGAATCAGATGCAGATTATGACTCTGATACAGACCTAGAAAGGGGAAGATGGATCATTGATGCGGAACCTAGTGCCACCATTTATACCACCAAGCTCCAGGCTGGTGAACTAGACGAGTCAGAAGAAGGAGAGTGCCTCTTCCATTCAAATATGTGGGTAAAAGGCACCCCGCTGCACTTCATCGTTGATAGCGGTAGCCAGAAGAACCTCATCTCAGTAGATTTCATCAAGCGGTTGGCCCTGCCAACAACGTTGCACCCACAACCCTACACCATTATATGGCTCCACCAAGGAAGCGATCTTTGCGTCAACCAACAGTGTCGACTGTCGTATGACATCAAGCCCTTCAAAGACAAGGTATTGTGTGATGTTGTTCCTCTCGAAGTTTGTGATGTTCTTTTGGGCCAACCTTATTTATGGAAATGTCATGTTGTATATGAGTCTAGGCCTCGTAGTGTTATTATTACTTTGAATAGGAAATTGTGCAGGATACCTGAGGCAGTCCCACCTAGTGTTATTTCCTTGATCTCTGCTAAGAAATGCAGGAAGGTCATCTCTCATACGGGGATGTTTGTCTTCTTCGTGATTCACTCTCAGAATAAGTGAAAGATCGCATCCACATCCAGGGTCTCTACGACCGACCTCTCCACATAGAAGAAGAAAGTAGATAAGGTCATGGAAGAATACTCAGATATCTTCTCCTCACCTATAGGGGTACCTCTGCACTCTCAGGTCAAGCACCCCATCGATCTGACCCCCGGTGCACCGCTGCCCAATGGGCCAGTCTATCGTCGCTCTTTGTTAGAGAATGAGGAGATCAAGCGACAGATCAAAGAACTTCTCTGCAAGGGGCACATCCTCCCCAGCTCATCACCTTGCAGGAGCCCAATTGTGTTGGTACAGAAGAAAGATGGAACCTGGTGACTCTGTATTGATTACCAGGCTCTGAATAAAATCACTGTTAGAAATCGGTACCTGATTCCCCAAATCGATGACCTCCTTGATCAACTCACGGGGGCCAAATAATTCAGTAAGATAGATCTGAAGTCTGGCTACCACCAGGTCCCGATAGAACAGACAAATGTATGGAAGACTGCCTTCAAGTCAAAGGAAGGACTTTTTGAATGGTTGGTCATGAGCTTTGGTTTAACAAATGCTCCAACCACTTTCATGAGGATGATGGATGATATCCTGCGACCACTCACCAATAATTTTGTAGTGGTGTATCTGAATGACATTCTAATTTACAGTAAGACTTGGGCCGAACACTTGCAGCATATTCAGTAGGTTCTGCACACCCTGGGGTAGCACAAGATATACGCCAACCTGGAAAAATGCTCCTTCGGAATGGATAGGGTCCATTACCTGGGCTACATCATTGATCAACATGGTGTACATGTGGATCTAGCCAAGATCCAAGTCATCCGTGACTGGCTAGCCCCAACAACACTCACTGAACTTCAGAGCTTCTTGGGACTTGCTAATTTTTACCGTAGGTTCGTGTTGGGTTTCTCCCATACTGCATGGGCCCTCAGCCAAATAAACAGGGGTGGTGGTAAGGCGAAATTTGGGTGGGGTCGCTCCCAACAACAAGTGTTCGATGATTTGAAGTAGCACTTGCACTTATCCCCAGTACTTTCACTACCAGACCTGCAAAATCCCTTTGAGATCGAGACAGATGCTTTAGATTATGTTGTGGGTGCCGTTCTCACTTAGCACAGCCACCCCGTGGCCTATCATAGTGAGACACTATCAAATACTGTCCATAAGTACCCTACTTACGACAAAGAAATGTACTCCATTGTGCAAGCATGCCGCCAGTGGAGACATTACATTCTTGGGAAGGAGACAGTCTTCCACACTGATCATAAGACACCGTAGTTCATGCAGACACAGGGAAAATGCAGAATGACCGCCATCAAAAGTGGTCCACATACTTGCAACAATTCCACCTCAACATCAAGTATAAAACAAGAAGCACCAATCGCGTTGCTGATTGCCTCAACAGATCACCAATCATGACACTCACCACGGTGCTAGACTCTTGCGGCCATGAGACATCTAGATGGACCCATCTCTATGAGACAAACCCCAACTTCGCCACCACCTACCAAATGTTGGTTGAAAATGCAGTTGTCAATAATTTCCATCTTCAGGATGGGTTGTTGTGTCGTCTGGGCCATATCTGTGTTCCATCAAGTGAGTGAGATAAGATGATCTGGGAAGCCCACTACAGTCGGGTGGAAGGACACTTTGGCATCGAAAAGACAGTGGCGATGGTACATAAACATTTCTACTGGCCAAAACTTTGACAGGAGGTCGGCAAGTATATCAGGTCCTGCACTACCTATGCTATTGCCAAACCAACCACTAAGAAGCAGGGCCTGTACACCCCTCTTCCTACTCCTGATAGGCCATGGGAATCCATCTCAATGGACTACATGTCAGGCCTCCCATCCACCAAGTGGGGAAATGACTATGTTTTTGTGGTTGTTGATCGCTTTTCTAAGATGGCGATTCTGGTTGCATGCAAGAAGAGCATCACAGCAGAAGCCACCGTCAGGCTCTTCTTTGAACGAGTCTGGGTACATTTTGGAATCCCACAAACCATTTTCTCAGATTGGGATAGTCGATTTCTCAGCACATTCTAGTTGAGCCTCTAGTCACTGCTGGACACCAAGCTCACCAAATCCATGGACTTCCACCCCCAGACAGATGGCCAAACCGAGGTTGTAAATCGAATGATTGTGCATATCCTTCACATGTATAATTCAAATAACCCTCTCACATGGGATGAGAGCCTTCCCTATGTCCAACATAGCTACAATCGAGCCTTGCATAGCTCAACCGACCACAACCCCTTTCAAGTGGGGTTGGGATTCCAACCATTGGGTCCCATAGATGTTGCACTTCCCCTTGCGGTCACCTCGACTGACTCATCTCCTTCTCCAACTGAAGTTGACAAAGCCACCCAGTTCATTGAGAAGATCTAGCACATTCGCCAACAGGTTCAGGATGTGATCCTACAGAAGTCCAATGACAAGTACAAACAACTCCATGATCAACATCGGGTGCCGCATAAGTTTTAGGTGGGTGACAATGTTTGGTTTCACTTATAGAAAGAGCGCCTTATAGGATCCCATCAAAAGCTTCACCCACTCCATTATGGACCGTGCACTATCACCAAGGCCATGGGGGATAATTCTTTTGAGCTCAACATTCCTCCTTTCCTTGGCCTGCACCCAGTGTTCAACGTGGATCTCCTTAACCCTTATTTCCCACCATTATTGGACACCTCAAAAGTAGCAGAATAGATGAAACCAACAGAGCTCAACCCTGACTGCATACAACAGGAATTCAATGATCAGATTGTGGACAGACAGATCAAGAGCACTCGACAACAAAGGATCCAACTTTATCGAGTCCTCAAAGCAGGGCAACTCCTACACCAAGGCAAGTGGCTCACCCGGGGCCAAATTCAGTAGAAATTTCCTCATCTAATGGGGGACCTAAACACAATGGAAACCATTTCTTCCTAAGGAGGGAGGATTGATCCAGATGGATATCGGTGGCCACCCTCCTTTTCCAACTGGCTGAAAGCATTTTTCTGACATTTTTGGCAATTTACTACTTTTAATAGATTTTACTTCCGGGCCATTTTGAAGGCTTAAATGAATGTTTTTCGGTATTGAGATCCTCAATGATATTTTAAGGCATGTTTGAACCCCCAAAATGAATCTCCTCGATGATACCTTTCCAACGAGCTATCACACATCTAAAACGGAGATCGTATGCAAAAGTTATGACCTCGGGAAGTTGATGTACTAGCTTACCCCCACATGACTTTTGGCGCTTCATCTCCTAGGGTTAGATTTTTGGATTTCTAGGGTTTTTGGCATTCTTGCTTATTGTAAAAATTCCTTCAGATACTCATTGTAACCTTCTTCTTGCGAATGTGCACTGCTGTCACATCTCTTCTCAGAGATAAGCTGCCACCATTCCAACAAGTTTGTTTCCGCTGCATTTTACAGTTTCAGCTTATTTCGTTATTGAATAGAAAACCAGTTTTATTGTATCTCTGTTATTTTGTGTTAAGCACCTGTTAATAATCTGTATTCATTTCGTTCTTCTCATAAAATTCGGATCAGGAGAAGAGCATACTAAGACTCAAATGAAATTTTTAGAAACCTATAGATGTGTAGAAGTATTGTGTGTTCAATATGTGACTGTGAACAAAAAATAGTGATTATGTTTGTAGCATGTGGACTTTGAGGGGTCCTTTACATTTTAATTCAACCCCAAAATTTGTGTAATCCTTGTGAAATTGGAAAACTGGGGCCTAGGTTGTAAGAGATGTGGACATGTGGGGTACTTTCAAATCCTTTAAACTTCCTAAGTGTTTTCTCGAGAAAAAATGAAACTATCCTAGATTGTTTGATGATGTGTACATCTGGGGTCCTTACAACATTTCTACCTCTTATGTTTGCAAAGAAAACAATGAGGTTCCCAAATGGCTTTGGCCTCACCGAATTACTAGTGTGATTTGCAAAAAACAAGCATGGAAACCTAAATAAAATATATGCACATTTACAAGTTTCTTACTTATTACTTTAAATTATGTCCTATGTTATTCGATGGTAACTAATTCTTGTTTCATTCATCCATGAAAGACCTTGTATGTTGGTAACTATTTTTTGTTTCTTTCATCAATTCTTGTACCTTGTTTTTTATGCATTCAGTTTCACATAATTCTTCATATTTTGCATATTTTTTGGTTAATTAACCCTTTAACTCATTGTTTTTCGTTTTAGTGGCCTACATTAACACTTAACTGGATAAATATTGCTCATCCTTGTGATTCTCCTAGATCTCTTATGAGCGTAGGGAGAAGAGAGTACTAAGATTGAAATGAAATTTTTAGACAACTATATATGTGTGGCAGTGTTGTATGTGCAAGATGTTATTGTGAACAAAAAATAGTGATTATGTTTGTAGCATGTGGACTTCATGGGGTGCTTTACATTTTAATTCAACCATGAAATTTGTGCAATCCTTGCAAAATTGGAAAATTGAGGCCTAGGTTGTAATATATGTGGACATGTGGGGTCCATTCAAATCCTTTAAACTTCCTAAGTGTTTTCTAGTGAAAAAAAATGAAACCATACTATATTGTGTGATGACATGGACATTTGGGGTCCTTACAACATTTGTGGCTCCTATCTTTGCAAAGAAAACAATGAGGTTTCTAAATGGATTTGGCCTCACTTAATTACTAGTGTGATGAGCAAAAAACAAGCATGGAAACCTAAATACAATATGTGCACATTTATGAGGTGCTTACTTATTACTTTAAATTATGTCCTATGTTGTTTGATGCAAGGGAGATGGAAGAATGACTTATACACCACATTCTAATTCACTAAGGTTACTCGATGGAATATGAGGTGAAGAGCATACTAGGATGTGAGTAAGAGGTTTGCTAGTCCCCAAAAATAAACAAATTTCTTAAATAACTCTAACTAAGAGTTCAAATTCCTAACTATCCATCCATGTGGTATGATAAACGAGGTAACTTAGTGGCAAAAAACTAGTTTTTCCTACACAGATGACAATTGTGGGTTGCAACTGCATCTAGGTCATATTCTGAATGGTTATTGGGAAATATTGCCAGCTGTTATGGCATATGCCCCATTTATCCTTCATTACAACTGATCTTTCACACCTTCACTAGTTCTCATCTTATGGCTTGAGACCCCATTGTCGAGATATCTTGGAATGCCTAGTGACATTTGAGAGGAAGGATGATAAGTCTATAGGAAAAATGCATTTTTATCATCCCCCACGTGGATAATATCCCAACCTACTTAACCAAAATTTTACTTTATAGTTTTTATATATGTGTGTGTTATGCTCATTCATTTCTTAAAACATATGCAACTATTCGTCCTTAGTTAAAGTAGGTCATATTCAATTAAAAATCACTTGTCATTGATTCTTTCACCTTTACCAAAGTCACACACTTTGTTTCTAGTTTGGAATAATAGGGGATCCACTAAATATCCAACATTCCAAACGATTGCAAGGCCTACCCTAGTGTTGGGAGGTATTCTTGGTCTTACCACATCCTTTATTATACCCCCCCACTCACCTTTGGGTGCAGTGGTGATCAATTCTTCTTTGTTTGGTTCCACATTGTTTGACATACATAGTCACAACAACTCACCCCATATCATTTCCTCCTAGAGAATTGGCTCTAGACCATCACACACCATGGTAAGACCATAGAACCTTCCATAATTAGCCTCGTTAAATCTCCCATATATGACAAATCTCATAAGTGATCCAATTTTACAAAATCCGTCTTGGCCAAACATGCCCATCAAACTACCATCAAATATTCCCAAATTTGATGCAAAATTGGGTGAATACCTATCTAAACACATCATAATGTTTTTGTCTTTGGTGCTCATCGAATAGCATTACCAATGATTCCATGTGCCTATGACTATTTCAAAGAATCTGTCAAATGGTATGTGGATGAAACATTAGGGTCTTTTGTGATCTTCACATATTTAGCCAATGATTTCTTAGCCTTATTGCAAATACCAACATCTCATGACACGGGCTTAGAAATCCTCTCAGATTTTCTTCAAAAAAATTCTACCCACATCGTGGATCATATCCATAAGTGTGATGAATGAGAGAGTCTATGTAAAAATGAAACCACTCTGAAATTATGCCCAAATTGTTTCCTCAAATATTCGGTACCACTCATCACCAAAGACATAGCCACCACTATGCCACAATTTGAAGAAGAGGTCATCCCAAAGGCCCATCACTTCAACTTGATTTATTCCTAGTCAGTGCTAACCCAGGACAGGGGGACAAACCTCAAAAGTAATATCCACCAACTAGGGGAAATCCTAATGCAGGTAATCAAAACCTAAATAATGGCACCACCAATGGACAACAATGATACAGAAAAAATAACAACCTTCTAATTAACTTTCCACATGCATTATATGGTGAGTATGACCATTATACTCACCACTTCCCCTAGATATCCAACCGTAAGGGAATGAAAGATTCTATGAACACCCTTGGACCCCATGCCCCACATGGTTCTCTATCAGTTCCCTAGAACATCTCTCAATCCCCACCATTATCAATGTTTCATAACCCATTTCCCCATCAAGGTGTGGTAGCTATGGAGAAATATATTGGTCCCCCTCCACGATAGATGGGTCAATACCCTAACATAGGACAAGGTCAAGAAGGAAATATTGCAACCTGTAACATTCTTCTCACATCAGAGGATGAGGTCCTTCCCCAAAGTCACAGTTGTCAGTACAACATGCCTCTTGATTGTACTATGACCACGTCAAACATACCCCAATTACCAACAAGTTTCCCTCTGATTATCCCACATCCCAGTAGTGACCCTACCTTAAGGGTACCAAGAGGACCTCTACGGGTCACTACTCATAACCGACATGCGAGAGCAACAAACAACTATATCCTTATTAATTAATTGGCTCAATCCCATGTGGCAATGTCAGTCCTTTAGGTTTTGCAAACCTATCCTTTGTAAAGGAAGGCCTTGCTATCCACATTGGGGGTAGTTGACCTTTCAGACTCATGCCTCATCATTTTCAACTTAGACAACTCAGATCCTTGGTTCCCTTATTAGTAGCTTTCCAAATCCTCATTGCAATTTGTAATATCATTGTTCATAGGTGAATCATATATGAAGGTGCATCCATATGAATAATGTTCAAAATTTTCGGGAAAAAGATATCCTCCCCTAAGCTTACCCCTTATGATATTACTCTTTGGGCTTATGATGGCCTCTCATCTCAACTCGAAGGGATTTTTTAAAATGTTCCCATTGAGTTAATAGGAAAAATAGTCTTGATAGACATTAGGGTCATCGATGCCCCTTTGGATTATAATATCCTACACATATGTAGTTACGTGTATGCCACGAAGGTAGTGGCCTCATCAGTGTTTCGCAGCATGATATAACACCACAATGGGAATATTTTCAACCAACTAACACATTATGAACCCCACCCTTCCCTAGATTTAGATGATATACTTCTCTTCATAGGGTAACAATCATACATCTCGCTAGTCATAGAGATAGGTCATGGAATGTTTTAGGACCCATCGCTCCTGGGCACTTATCAGGGAGACCCACCTCTTTTATCACCCTCAAATTTTTTCCATGTATGTGTCATCACTTCTATCATGATAGAACCAAATTATTTGTCTCCTCCTACAAACCCTATCCCTTAGCCTGTCCCTGAGATATCCACACCTGAGTCTTCTTCTAAGGCTCTCCTCATGACTGGAAATCCATCGTAGTGTCACACTCTTCCTCCATCCCTAACACAAATATTATTCTTCTATCCATCATCGGGAGTAACAACATATTAGGTATAATCCACCCTCACCCTTCCCAATATGGTAATAGTTATCCATGTTTGGTATCTTGACCCAACATTTATGGTACCAATATTAGTACCATCACTTCCCACTCAAACAATTGCATTTTACCCATGCATACTCTGGGTCAACCACCCTTGCCTCAACCAACTCAGGGGATAAGAAGAAGAAATTTTAGGGAAATACTTAATCCATCCCCTGAGTCCAACCCTTATGTGCATTATGTGAAGCACCAAGTCACCCCACAAACTTATGTCCTACCCTTATAGAGTTAAGAAACCCTATCCATCTCACCCAGGAAACAACACTACTTCCTACCCCAGTAGACACGTCCACCACACCTACTCAATAATCAAACCGCACATGTAATAAATCATTGTGTACCATATTTTCATGTGTTATATTATCACAATATGGCCATTACACTCACCATTGTCCAGCTACCTTGGAAATGGTTCAACATACATCCTTTCTTGAACCTTATCCAATAGTACCACAACCATCGATACTCAACTAGGTCGATTTTCCCAATATCTACTATGTATCCACCTCGATAAATGAAGGTCATATTTTCCCATGTGCACTATGTGGTCAAATGGACCATTTCACTTATAGGTATCCATTAATTATTGCACATCCCACTCGAAGAATGATTTCCATTAACAATTTTAGGGTAGCCCCCCATACATCAAGGCCCATAAGAATTGCGACCACCCCTCAAGACATACCTTACCCACCCATTTAGGAGTAGAAAATCATACCCCTTTTCCTCTAGCTTCTCAATACAATTATCATCGGAAAACCTTCCTCCAACCCCACCTAATTCACTGGAAAACCCTTGGAAATATATTCTCCCTCCTCCTAGAAACATGTATACTCATGCATGTGTACATATCTATTATCTTTATTCCACTGAAGGACCACTCCCTTCAGTTGAACCAATTGTTCCTGATGAACATAACACCATTATCCCACAAGCCCCATTTGCTTGCACTCTCTCAATAGTTTTTTATTCTTCGACTCCCGCCACTATGTCCAACTCGTGTGTGACATTTAACATCATTAGAATATAATTACCTATTCATAACACAATATATCCATTTATGTCCCACATCTTCGATTCTGATGAACACATTCTCAAGGCCATGATAGCACCCAGATACCCATGGGATGAAATGCACTATTGTTCATTCTTCCTTCCTTGGGATGATTTTCAAACCAATGATGACACAACTATTTTTGTGGTAGAATATAAGGACTTCATTCCTCTAGGGAATACTAATTGGTTCAAAACTCTAATACCCACCCTCGATGCGTTTTAAGAAGGGAGCATGGACAACATTTTTCCAACTATTGTAGGGGACAATAGACTCTGTCGAATAGACCTGTTAGTCAACCTGTCAAGTCGACTATAGAAATCAGATAGAGGATTTAGTCAAACATATAGTTACAGTCGAGCGACCAGATAGTTAAGAACTATAACCAACTAGTAACTGTATGCCATGTATATGTATCTGTGATTATGTAATAGAGAAAGAATAAATTTTTTTATACATATAATAAAGTGAATTTGATGGTTCTCCCATTACTTTTTTATGCTTCCATGTGTCTCTATGTGTTCTTATATATAATGTTGTAACATATTCTTCTCTATGTAAGGAACTATTGGTAACCTCTCATACTTTCCCATAGACTACAACATTGGTTATGTTGCCGGTAATTCTGAACTTGGGAATGTATAAAGTAAAAATCACATACATGTTATTCTTGGAAGACATACATGAATGGTGGGAGCACAAAATTAATAATTACATAAAAAATTATGAAAGGACGAATCAATTGGTGCTAGAAAAGGTATGCACAAATTTCTTCTGAGAAACACATGAATGATTCTTGGAAGCTATTCCAGAAGCACTATTCGAATATCTTAATCAATCACCTTATGTGCAAACTCACTCTAGATGAATAATTAATGAAAAAAATAATAAATGAAGGAAGAACCAACTTGAACGAGTGGTTTGAAATAATCGTACGTGAGTATATCGAAGAATTAGCAATCGAAGGCAGGTCGTCGGTCGAAAATGTAAAAGCCAAATTTTACAACGACTTGCACAACGGTTTCCTTTGCACCATCACATCCTTGCATCATATTAGGGACCTGGCCTCCCTAACCCCTCACATAGGTAGAATAATATATTTCCATGTAATAAAGGCCAATATTAATAAGTCCTATCAATAAGGAAGAATAAGTCAAATGTAAGAAGACCTAATAGAAGCTTATGCTTCTAGAAGGATCTTCCTCAAGATTTTTCTTCTGGATAGACAGATTTAGTATAAATAGGAGTAGAGGGTATGCAAAAAAATTTCTTCGATATTATTCTAATAGAGATTTTCTTTGTTAGAGGTTTCCCCCTTGAAGAGGCAAGTGAACATCGCTATCATTAATCAAGATGCTCTTTTTGGTGTTATTCTAATATTATTATGGTATTGTTCTGGTTATATCATGGTTGTTCTGTCATTTATAGATAAAACATTTATGTTCTGCATACTATTTTATATCTGGAATACTACAAGTGATATTAGAGCACTTTCCTTGGCAGAAAATTGTGGGTTAATTTTTTTTCTGGGTAGAGACGTATTTCGGCGTGTTAAAGTTAAATAGATTTGTCGTAACATTAATAAACTCGTCGTTGGGGAGTCATACACATAGGAAATACAAGTGGTACTTAAGATCACATATGTTGGCCACCCTTGTAACCCTTGTTGGTACCCCTTTGAGTGGTAGCACATTAGACAACACATGTATACGGATCAACCTAGATCTCTCGAATCCCTCCATAGATAAACTGATCGACCGCTTGATTTCTATAGTGCCATTGAGAAAAACACTCAGGAAGATACTCTCTAGTACTTGGGTAGTCGGGTAGTACAGCTAAGGGAACGATCTAGACTCCTTAGTTGTTTCGATGAGATATTTAGTCGAGTACTACTGTTGGACCCCACATGTATATCAAAGAGCTATAGCACAGGAAAAACCCTTGTCTATAGACACCCTGCATACCCTAACCCTTGGGACAAATACAAAAAAAAAACTGATAAGATCTATGGTCGTGCAACTGTGCCTCCTACATTCAGGTTGTCAAATTACTACACATTTCTTCCTATTAATAATTTGGGAATTTCAACAATGTAGTATTCTTCAGATCGGAGTATAACTCCATAGGAGTAAAAAACAAATTCGTATCAGAGTATAACTCTGTAGGAGTAAAAAGAAAATTCAGATCAGAGTATAACTCTGTAGGATCCTATTGGAACCATTATTTGAGACCTATCCCATTTGATTCCTCTCTTCATCCTTATCGCAGTCATACCTATCATTTCTCACCAAAATTTGTTCCCGTGGACTTGACCCCCTTCCAAAACCCTTATTTGGGCCTTACTGCATTGGATTCCCCTCATCTCCCTATTCATCATGATACACTTCACTCATAACCCATTTTTTGTGTGGTCCCACCCATCCCTTTTAGTTTTCCCTCTTCATCATGACCCACACCCATATCTAAGACTTGAAATCTCCCTTCAATTCCTTGTCCTGTAATTTCATAGAGACCCAATGGGAAGTGTGGCAACTCAGTGATAATTTTTTCACTATCAATAAAAACATGCATTCCTCCATAGACACCAAAATGGAAACCATCAAACAGGACCTCGCTACCCAAATTTCATCCTTCACTAGCATAATCTACACCAAGTTTAATATCCCTATAGATATTCCCTCCTCTGACCCACCTTTTCACTTCAAAGGTGAAACATCCTCTAATTCCCTGACTTTTTAGTCCCATCACTTTCAGTATGAGATACGCCTTTCACGTATGGATGTGAATAAATTTGATGGCTGATATCCCACTGGCTGGGTAACTCAAATGGAAAATTATTTCTCTTTGTATGGCATTACATATGAGTTGTCCAAACTCCGGTATGGTGTTCTCCATCTAGATCAAGAACATTGGAAATCGTGGCAATGGAGAAAAAAATCCCGCCAAGGGTATGTGTCTTGAATACAATTTGTGGCAGATATTTATGAACGCCTTGACACTGACACCAACCATTTAGGAAGTTTGACCAAGTTGAAAAAATTTGGCACAGTGGAAGACTTTATAGCCACTTTTGAGCGATTGACTTTCCGTACAGAGGGCATGTCTAATGCTTTTTTCCAAGAATGTTTTATCAATGGCCTCAAGGATGAGAATCATTCCCATGTCCTCATGGTTCGGCCTCAGAGTTGGGTGGAAGCTACTAAAAGAGCTAAGGAATCACAACATGATGTCTCTTCTCAAACCCAAAAACCATCCTTTATTCCTCGCCCTAAACCAGTCACTCCCACTCCTCCTTCCACTCCACTAAAGATCCATAAACTGACCATGGAAGAAATGGTTAAACGCCAACTCAAAGGCCTTTATTATAATTGTGATGAGAAATATTTTCCTAGGCACAAGTGTAAGGAAAAAAATATTTTTATGGCCATCTCTGAGGATGTTTCAGAATACGATGTCGAGGCCCCCCTTTGGTCGAGTCACCTAAACCCACTAACATGACCCCACCCTCCGACTCTTCCGAAGTTGAACTGGTTATTTCCCTGAATGATCTCACTGGGTTCTCTGCTCCTCAAATCCTCAAGATATTTGGTTACATTAAGAATCAAAATGTCATCATCCCTGTTGACAGTGGAAGCACCCATAATTTTATGCATTGCCGCATTTCCCTAGAAACTAATTGTTATATTTGTGTCATCAATAATTTTCAAATTATGATTTCCAATGGTGGGTCCATGAAATGTGGGGGGTGTTGTGAAAATGTGTGTACCCAAATTTTTCAGTACCACATGAAATCTCATATGTTTTCTATCGACATGGGAGGTTGTGACATTGTGTTGGGTGCAGAATGGCTACAGACTCTAGGTCCCATTCTCATGGATTTTAAGGAATTAACCATGCAATTCAACCAGGAGGGCCAACAATATAAGTTCCAAGGAATAAGATTCAGTTCCCCAGATATCATCAGTTCCCATCGCATGAAAAATCTACTCAAAAAAGGTTATTCTGGCATTGTGCAACTCCATGCCATTCACACCACTGAGACACCCTCTATGCCAAAGGACCTCCAATCCATCTTCTCCAAACATCAATTTGTTTTTTCCACTCCAAAAGGACTTCCTCCTTCCCATGGTGTTCATAATCATTCCATTCCCCTTGTCCCTGACATCCTTCCTCCAAATTTTCATCCCTGTCGTCATCCCTTTTCCCCAAAAAATGAAATTGAGAAAATTGTTCCAGAATTTCTCACCACAGGTTTTATCCATCCTAGTACGAGCCCCTACTATTCGCCTTTGGTCATGGTACCTAAGAAATAAGGCTCTTGGCACATGTGTCCTGACTTCCATGCCCTCAACAAACTCACCATCAAAGACAAATTTCCCATTCCTCTCATTGATGACCTCCTCAATGAATTGAGTGGTGCCCAATTCTTTACTAAACTTGATCTTTGTTATAGATACCACCAGATACATATGAGCGAGGCATACATTCCAAAGACTGCATTTCAAAATCATGAGGGCCATTATGATTTTTTGGTCATGCCCTTTGTCTTGTGTAATGCTCCCTCCACTTTTCAAAGCCTCGTGAATCATGTCTTTCGTCCTTTTCTCCATCATTTTGTATTAGTTTTATTTGATGATATCCTCACCTATAGTAAAACTTGGACAACCCATGTTGCTCATGTGGATCGAGTTCTACATCTACTCTCTGAGCACCAACTTTTCTTCAAACAATATAAAATTTCTTTTGGTTCCTCGGAAGCCGAGTACTTGGGTCATATTTTTGGCAAGGCAGGTGTGAGGGTGGATCCTAAAAAGATTGAAGCTATGCAGGATTGGCCTCGCTCAAAAACTCTCAAAATCTTGTGTGCATTTATGGGTTTAATAGGTTATTATCACAAGTTTCTTAATAATTATGGAAATATTGTGGCACCTCTCACTGCTCTCGTTAAAAATAATTATTTCACTTTGACTCTCACAGTTTATTAGGCCTTTCAAACCTTGAAGGAGACCATGTGCACATCTCCAGTCCTGGCTTTCCTAATTTCACAAAGACCTTTGTCCTGGAATGTGATGTTTCCAGGATAGGAATTGGATCATTCCTTATGAAATATGGTCGACCTTTTTCCATTTACCAACAAACAACCATCAGAGCGACATTTGGTCCAATAAATCTATGAAAACAAAATGTTGGCTATTATGCATGCAGTGAATCTTTGGTGCCCTTGTCTATTGAGGTAGCTCTTACAAATTAAGACAGACCATCAAAGCCTCAAGTATTCTCTGGAACAACACCCTTCCTCTCGGGAGCAACAAAAATGGATGACTAAGATATTTGGATATGATTATGAGATCATTTATAAGATAGGAAAAGACAATGTGGTTGTTGATGCACTTTCAAGAAAATATGAAGATGAAGGGTCCATTTTTTCCCTCTCCTTCATTGTACTAGATTGGCTCCAAGTTGTTTTCCATGAATGGCTACAAGATCCAAAAATTTTGCATCTGATCCAACAATTACAAGCCAATTCTCTAGTTTCCCTGGGGTACTCTTGGCACAATGATGAGATTTACTACAAAGGTTGTATGTGTTTAAGTAAACAGTCACAACTTAAATCAACGGTACTTTATGAGCTTCATGATACACCCACAACTCGATGCTCATGGTTTACCAAAACCTATGACTAGGTCAAATGTTCTTTTTTTTTGGATGGTATGAAACATGACATTCACAATTTTGTGGTAGAATGTGATGTTTGTCAACACAACAAGGGTTAAATATTCAAATATTCCGTCACACTACAACCGCTTTTGATTCCAACTACTATTTGGAGGGATATCTCTATGGATTTTATTGCGGACTTACCTAAATTGAGCAATAAATCGCTCAGCATGGTGGCCATTGATCATGTTTCCAAGTATGCACATTTCTATTTTCTTAAACATCAATTTACTGCCTCCATGGTGGATCAAATTTTCATGGATCAGGTCTTCAAGCTTCATGGCATGCCTTATTCTATTTTTTCTGATCGAGACCCCGCTTTCATCAACAATTTTTGGGAAGAATATTTTAGGCTACAGGGCACCCAATGTCATCTCGACACAACTTATCATCCCCAGACTAATGGTCAAACTAAAGTTGTCAACAAGTGTTTGGAAACATATTTGAGTTGTTTTGCATCAGAAAGGAAAAATCAATGGGCTCAATGGTTACCACTAGTTGAATGGTGGTACAACACTTCTTACCATACAACTACCCACATGACTCCTTTTGAAGGAGGATATAAATAAAATCCACCTTCAATTCTCTCATAATTGTCAGGTGTATAGAAGGTCCAGGAAGTTGACAAAATGCTTAAAGTTCGAGAGGCTATTCTCCATACCCTCAAAGAGAATTTGGTCATGGCCCAAAATCGCATGAATCAACAACCAGATCAAGGTCACTCTGAACATCAATTTGTTGAAGGAGACTAGGTATTTCTTTGACTGCAACCTTATAAGAAAACTTCCCTTAAGGCTGGCCATTGTCAGAAACTGGCGCCCAAATTTTATGGTTCTTATACCATTCTCAAGTGTGTGGGATGGGTGGCCTTTCAGCTAGGTTTTCCATTTAATTCTAAGCTTTGTCATATTTTTCATGTCTCTGTCTTAAAGAAGGTGATTGGAACTAAGTGTCAAACTCAAACCAACCTTCCCGAGTTGGATGAAGAAAGCTCCATCTAGTTGCAGCCACAAGAATTTATGGACTAGCATGAGCATCGTCTATGTTAGTGCACAATCATGGAAGTGTTAGTCAAGTGGAAATACACAAATCCAACAGATGCCACTTGGGAACCAACTACCATTCTGCAACAATTTTCTCATCCCAAGCCTTGAGGACAAGGATTTTTTTAAGGGGGAGGACATGTTAGGGACCTAAACTCCCTAACCCCTCACGTAAGTAGAATAATATATTTCCATGTAATAAATTCTAATATTAATAAGGCCTGTCAATAAAGAAGAGTAAGTCAAATGTATGAATACCTAATAGAGACTTCTGCTTCTAGAAGGATCTCCCTCTAGATTGTTCTTTTGGATAGACATATTTAGTATAAATAGGAGTAGATGGTATGATAAGTTTTTTCTTGGATATTATTGTAATAGATTTCTGCTCTGTTGGAGGTTTCCCCCCTGAAGAGGCAAGTGAACATTGCTATCATTAATCAAGGTGCTCTTTCTAGTGTTATTATGGTATTATCCTGGTTATATCATTGTTTTTCTGCAATTTCTAGCTAAAATATTTATGTTTTGCATACTATTTATATATGGAAAAATACACTTCATAAATTTCTATTACACAAGGGATTCAGAGACATTGTTGAATATTGACCTATCTTGGCTAATCCTCCACCAAATTCAAACTAGGAATACAATCAAGAAGAGTGGGAAGGTTTTCTCAAAGCTAATTGCAAAGACACAAGAGAAGCCTCGGATTAATTTTTAAATAAATGAGAAAAAGAAGAATGAGAAACATCGCCAACCTCGAGTAATTCATGCTAGATATGGGGTTTGGAAAATCCATGAGATGATATAAGTGGATTCAATTGCACAAAATTCTAAAATTTCTGAAGTCAAGAGGAAGATAACTGAAATAGGTAACAAGTTTTGACGATGGACACAGACCTATAAACCCTCAAATGATATTCAAAGAATGTGGGAGGACAAATGGAAAAGGAGGTGAGAAGAGTTACAAAACAAAAGGGATCCCATGAGTTCACATTGTAAACCTACCTAGGTGCAAAAATTCATTAAAGCATCACTAGAGAGCACCTCGATAGCTCCTGGGAGGAATACAAGCTTGCAAGTGAGTATGGAAGTCAGTGGCACCTATAAACAAATTGAAAAAGCTGATATTATGGAGATTTATGAGTCGATACATGTGATTCAACATTCTCCCATAAGAATTCCTATTTCATGCATTACAGACTTCCTTCGTTAGAAACTTCATGTGGATACTCAATCCCCGAAGGTATAGTGTTGAAATGACAATGATGGTCACATAAGAGACGCGCTTCTAATCGAAGCACAAGAAAATATTTAAAATTGACCATAGGATATATTCCTCCACATAAGAGATATTTCAGAAGCTTCCCCCCTACCGAATTTACTTCTTGAAGATTTTAAATCAAGATACAGTGAAAATGAATCGACACAACCTCTAAGAGGAAGACTCATAGAAGATATAGGTAAAGGTTGTCAGAAATATGATATAATCCTAAGGAGAGAACAAATTCAATTTAGCACTATAATATGGTATGAATAAAGAAAAATGACAGATCATATTAGTCGAGTTGAATACTTAGATTTTGACTCACCAAAGTCAAGTCGTATTGACTTCCTATTCGACTTCAAATCAAAATATTTCAATAGTCCCAATTCCCATAAAACCCAAGAAAGAGACAATGAGCCTCAGCCATATTCCAATATACAAAGGGGATGAATATCCCAAACGACATCGGTTCATTTATGAGATATTTTGTGATGCAATAGATATTACAAATGAAGACAAACAAATGACACAATTTGGTGCCAAACTTCGAGCCAAGGCCCTCACCTGGTTCATGAATTTCATAGACAATAAAAAATGATCGAAGGTAGAGATAAAATAAAGTTTCCTCACATTCTTTAAAACACAAGATGTAATCCACTTGGCTGGGAAAAAACTGAAAGAGATCAAACAAATTCGGAGAGAAACCATGTGTGAATATGATAAAAGATTCAAATATCTATTAAGTCAAATTCCTTATGTAATAGAAGAAATATTACTTGTACAATGGTATGTGGCATGACTATTACAAACCATTCTAGCACCATTATGAATGTATGCAATCCATTCATGCAAGGAATTGTTGAAAAAGGATCAACAAATAGAAATGGATGATTGTTACACATTATTTTCGTCATCCCTATGACCGTTAATGATGTAAAACTATATGTTTCCTTTAGAGGGGCCAATGGCTTGAGTTCCTGAAGAAAGAAGGGAGAAGAACTTTTCCTGAGAAAAGAAGTTGCATTTTCCTTTGTAAAAACCCTATTAAAGAGGATTTTTGCATGCTGCACTATAGCTATGGTGCGAAAATGCCCATATGTGGGAAAAATGAGCATCTTCTCGATGCTTCTAGAAGGAGAAACTTACATGGTGAGGTGGAATCCGAATGGTTTTGATCTTACTTGCTTTCATGATTTAGTGGGATCATCCTAACCTCCTCACCTTATCCTCTTCAACTTATAAAAGGAGAAGATCTCTCATGGAGAAAGTTATCTTTTGGGATTGGATTGAGATTCAAAGATTGTTATCTTGGCTAGATGAGTCACTTTGTCAAGATAGATTGTTTATATTATCATATCTATGCTCTCATAATTCTTGGAGTGGAAGTGTGTGGGGAACGAAGGACATTTTGAAGGGACCTTACAACATCAAGGCCACAGTTGTAATCTCTCTTTCACATTTAATATGATACAATAATATAATTCTTTCCTATAAAGCTTGTTGTGTTTTATTGTATGATTCCTTGATCACATACATAGGTTTATATTGAGTTTATGCTATCACTATCATTTTGGTTGGTTGTGTTCTTTTGTAGGATCATCATTGTATGAGTGTTGGAACAGAGCTAGGATGGCAATGGGGAGAGGAAGCATCATTTAAACGGTATGTCACCTATCCCTCTTTAGTTAGTAAATTCAATATTTAAAACTTAAGGAAAGCATCATGTTCTGGTGTGTTTTTTTCTAGATCTAGGTGGATCTAGAGAGATCAGTTAGTGTCTACACCTACCGATTTATCCAATAATAGTGATGAAGGAGAATCACCTTAATCAATAATCAAGAATATATTAGAAGAAAAACTTTCATAACTACAACACTCCATAAAAGACATGTCCATTTCATGAAATGAAATCCAGTGCACCATTTTCTCCAGTGAAGGAAATACAAAAGAATACTATAAGTTCAATGATGCATTGCATCCAGCAGTCTGACGTATTCAAATCGAAACATTTTGTGACATCTATGAAGGCATAACAAATCATGCAATAAGGGATTGTCCACACAACTTGGGGAATGCCCGACCAAAATGGTGTCATATTTGTGAGGAAAACAACCATTCTACACAAGAATGTCAATTAAACAGAAAAAAAAAATGAACATGCATGTAGTATATCAAACATAGACAGACAACCAAAATGTCAACCATGGGAATGGAAGTGGATACAAAGGTCTAGGCCATGGGGGTTATCAAGGAAGAGGTGGACATGGAGGAGGATGAGGACAACTAGGAAGAGGACATGGTCGAGGTCATTATTATTTCTTTAAATATTTTAAGGAGGACCACATAAGTCCTAATTTCCCCATAAAAAAGAGAATTGATCTCAATTTATGCAATAAATGTGTAGTGAGGGACCACTCACTTGAAGATTTCTCAATTGTATTAGAGAAGGTGATGAACAAGAGAAATGTGAACCTATTGCATACAGTTCCCAAGCACGAAATTCTAAATTCCAAAAATATCCATGTAGTAACATTATTAGGAGTGGGTGAAGACATCTATCCAAATCTACCATCCCAACAAAGGGGATATCGAAACACATATCCCGACCCTGAACATGAGGAAAAACTAATGCAGGAAGAAATGGAGTTTTTCAATAATATCAAACAACACAAATTGAACGGAAACAAGGGAGGACAATCATTCATTCCAAACACTTATTTAGAAGAGTTTCTCCAATTGTTAAAAGAAAAGAACTTGGTCGGTCGCCTCATCGACTTACTGAGCATTCTGAGAGAATACATAGAATATGAAAGACTAGTTAAAAATCTTTGACAATTGTCATAGGAGAAGAATACAAATGACTTCGACTTGCAAGTTGACCTAGAAATTGATGGCTACATGATTAAGCAAGTTATTTTTGACTTCTTCTTGCAAGTAACATAATCCTGAGAGAAACATGGATTCGACTTGGGAAACCCCCACTCATTCCAACAATGAAATTCCTAAAGCTATCAGATAAAAGGTTCATTGAACCAATTGGCACACTCAAAAGTGTCATGACTTCCATAATGGGAATCCAAACAAGATTCAACTTTGAAGTCATTAACCTGGTCAAAGGCATCCCCACATACCCTGCATTAGTTAGAATACCATGGGTTTGGAATATGAAGGAGATAGTCTCACTTGAAATGGATAGGATTAAACTGAAAGGTAGCTGCAGTAAATTATTATACCATTGGACCCAAAAGAAGAAAAAGATTGGGTCGAAACATGTGATGAATCCTAGGAGGATCATTTTTTTTACCTAGTAATGAATGAATAAAAATACTATGTTGATCCAAACAATGAAGGATAAATCTTAGTTAGATCACCTTTTTCAGTGGGACAGAAATCAAATACAGAACTTGACAACTCGAAAATGGAGAATTATGAAGCCCAAGCTAAGGAGTTTTGGTCGATAAATATGATACCAATAGAATGACATAGAACATGATTCTCAGTACAATTAGTCCCTATCATTCTAGATAAAATGTTAAAAAAAACACCAACACTCATTCTAACTAATACACAAATGAGATCCCCCCTACAGTTTAGTGAAATAAATTTCCTAACGATTCATGTTGAAGAAGTATCTAAATCAGTTGGAGAATGGGGGAGGGTGCATATTTTAGTAGATTCATTCACCATCTAGGAATACCAATGGTGGTAAACTCATTCACCATGACTTCAAATATGGAACATCGCTACCTTATACTTTGTATAAAGAGTTGCGGAAAAGTTTTTAGTAGAAGTCGAAATCCTGACTTGCAAACTTGAGTTCAACCCATTCGCTCACATTCACCAATGTGAAAATGAGTGGTGAAGAGTAGGATATAGGGATGAAAGGGTATGGACACACATGTCCCAAAATACACTGGATGACATACCACACAATTGATATAAAATTGGAGAAGCATGTGGCCACATGTTCAACTGGAATGAAATTAAATAAAATTTAATCATAGATTTTGAATTCATCCAAGAGGAGGCACATTTGCAAGAGGCCACAAAATAAATCAAATTTGTTCTCAAAAAAAAAATCTCGACGAAATACAAAATAGAGTTAAAGACAATGTTGACATAGGATCGACATCGACTTGCAATTTTGTGTCGGCAGAAAATCAAGATAGCATAATGACTCATCGACTAGACATGGAAAACATAAGTTTTCCGGGGAAATGTTTTCAATGGAAGGGAAGTCATATGGGAGTAAATAATCGTGTAAATATATTATATTCAATATCCAAGGAAGACAAGGAATATAAAGAAAAACTTGACTTCCCCCAAAGTTATAATAAGGTTGTAGAAGGATAATGACAATTAGATGAATCTAAATCACTCGAGTGGATGGATGCAGAAGTCACAACTAAGGAATTTGACATATCAATATATGGTAAAAAAAATGGCGAGAATAGGCGTCTATTAGTTAGAAAAACAAAATACACATATAGTTGGCCTATTGCAAAAATATCAGAATGTTTTCACACACGATTACAAATTCTTGAAAGGATATGTGCAAAAGATGGGGGATATTAAAATTGACCTCATCTTGGGGGCCAAGCCATTTAAAAATAATCCATATAACCTAGCACACAAGTATAATCCCATATTTCAAAAATAAATAGAAGGAATGTTAGTCTCTGACATCATATACTATGTCAACAAGTAAGAATGGGAAAGCTCTATGGTCGTGCAACCCAAAAAGCATGATCTGAAGAAACTAAGAACATGTGTTAACTTCCATAGGTTAAATAAGATTACTATAACCAATCCATTCCCAACGTCATTCATCGATGTAATCATTAATGAATTCACCAGGCATGAATTTTATTAATTCATACATTTATTCTTAGGCTACAACCAAATACCTATTTCAAAATAAGATAAGGGGAAAACAACATTTGTCTCTGAGTTCGGGTCACTCACATAGAAAGTAACACCATTTGGGCTCAAGAATGCTCCAGAAGTATTTTCTCAGATAGTGGTCAAAGCATTTCAAGAATATATCTACAAAATAATGGTTATGTAGTTTGATGATTGGACCATTTACATCATGTCGAAAGACCACATACAATGGCTTAAAATGATGTTGGAAATATGCAGACAAATTCACTTGTATCTAGATATAAAAAAAAAAAAATGCATCTTTTCCACACCAATAGGTATTTTTTTGGGTCACATTGTATGCAAATATGGAATCAAGGTTGACATGGCCAAAATAAAATTTATTCTTGACCTCAAGCCACCAATCCATCAAAAGAAAATAAAATTATTCCTTGGGCATACTAGATACTACATAAACTTTATTTGACATTATTCTGATATAACCTTCCAAGTCGATGGGTTGTTGAAAAAATAATTTGAATTCCAATGGAGCCAAGAATGTAATGAATATTTTGAGTTGTTGAAGAGAAAATTGGTAGAAGCACCTATATTAATATTTCTAGATTGGTCTTGAAAATTTCATGTCCACATCGATGCATCTAACATTGTTTTTAGCTCATTCCTAGCTCATCCATACGATGACATGGTCGATCACGCCAATGCATATTTCAGTCGAAAGTTGAATAAAGCCAAAATAAATTATTCGACAATAGAGTAGGAGGCTCTAGCCATGATCTTCACCCTTAAAACATTTTGACATTATTTACTGGAAAGCCCATTAATATTCTTCACATACCATCAAGTGCTTAAGTATTTAGTTAAAAAAATGGCCCATCAGGGAAAAAAAGGTTGATGGCTACTACTATTCCAAGAGTTCAACCAGGAAAAAATAATTTCATCCCAGAAAATCTATCCTGACTGGAATAGAGGACGAACTAACTGATGCACATTTATTTTGGATTGAAGCTGGCCTAGAGAACTTGAAGAAATCACAAAAAATTTAAAAGAGGGGAAGGGTCTTGATGATCTCCTAGCAAATCAAAATAATATCCTAGCATTAAAAACAACACCATTCACTCTCATGAATGGATATCTTTATAAAATAGGAACTAACCAAATTCTCATAATATGCTCCCTAGAACATGAAGCAGATGATATAATCAATGAAGTGCATGTGGGCCCTGCGGGAGGTCATTTTCAAGCCAACATGATAGCCAA
Source organism: Picea glauca (assembly GCA_000966675.3). Classification (NCBI taxonomy): domain Eukaryota; kingdom Viridiplantae; phylum Streptophyta; class Pinopsida; order Pinales; family Pinaceae; genus Picea; species Picea glauca. Next base: position 49,331 of record JZKD02S1675111.1, read on the forward strand.
AAAGATCCTTCAAGAAGGCCTTTATTGGTCAGCCTTACATAAGGATTGTCAAGAACAAGTGAAGAAATGTGATAAATGCTAGAGGATGGGTCGACCCTTGTGGAAAAATGAAATTTCATTACATTTGTTAAATCCTAGTTTACCTTTTGAGATTTTGGATATTGACTTCATTATCTCGTTCCTCAAATGATCCAAAAGAATTGGGGTGAAGCATATCATCAAAATAGTTGAAAATGTAACTAAATGGGTAAAGGAAGAACCAGTCGAACAAAGATAAGACATCCTTTAACAATATTTCTACCAAGACAAATTTGAAGCACAAGACAAAGATTCTACCAATAGAACCAATTAGAGAAAGAAAGGATTCTTGCAAAACAAAATCAAAAGGCCCAAAAGAACCAATAGAAATCTTGTCACAACCGACATTTCAAAAATAAAGATATTAACACACTAGATTTGGTATTATTATATGGAAGTCAGATAAAGGGAAAGTTACAAAAATTAGAAACTTCATGGTTGGGCCCTTACGTGGTTTTGGACATTTGACCATCGAGAGAAGTTCAAATAAGGAATTTGCAAGGGACCCCATTTCACAAACTAGTAAATGGGGCCCATCTAAAAAAATATAACACATAGTAGCCTTGAGGCCTGTTGGTGAAAACCACTTCGGGGGTGCTAGTAGAACCTGACTAGTTCAAAACCCCTTCATTTTGGCTTAGTTCGAAGTCAATATTAAAGAAAATATAAATAAAATAAAATAAAATAAGACAAGCAATAAAAGAAAAGGAAAGGAAAGAATAAGAAAAAAAAAAGGAATTAAGATAAGCAATAAACAAGTCGGTTGTTGGAATTAGGTACAAAATTGTTTGAAGACAACAAGTTATATGACCGACTTGAATCACCAAAAAGAACTCATTCAAGCCAAATGTACTTAACATGAGAAGAGAACATAGCCCCTAGTCATCAGAAAGGATACTTAGAGAGGAAAAGTAAAAAACAGAGGAAGTTCTGCATCAAGACAAGATTTGTAACACTAAAACAGATGAGCCAATCACTCCAACGAAAGAGAAATATCCCATTCAGCCAATCGTGAAATCCTCCTATCAAGCAAGCATGAACACTATAAATCAAGAGAGTGAAAAAATATAAGTTAAGTGAGTGTGTGCATTACAAATCAAGTGAGCGTGATCATCTTCAAACAAATCAACAAAAATAACATGGATTCAAAAAGTCAAATATTAATCAAGTGGACAAAGAAACGAAAATTGACATGGTGGGACAATTTGATCGGAGATCCTCGATCAACTGGTAAAAACCAACCTGGCCAATAAAATAAAACAACAAAAGTTGATCGAGTCAGACAACCTCCACAACAAAAGAAAATCGACTTAATTGAAACAACTTGACACTAGGAGTACTTTGATGCAATCAATGCCCGACGAGACAGGATCAACCACCACTATGTCATTCATGGAGCTATCCAATCACATGAAAAAACATTTACACCCACAATTACTCTTGAATCACATAAATCAATGGAACCACTATTCGAATTAAAGTCGCCACTTCACCTCCCGCCTATAAATATGTTGATTAATTGGGTTGGTTGTCATTGATGTCAACCCTTCAAGAAAGTTTGGTAGCGAATTCCGATAGCACAAAGTTTTGGGTAATGGACCCACATTTGTTTGATGTATAATGGTATGTGTTTTGATATATTTGCAGGTAAGAATATTCTAGATGGATAGTACATGTCCTGCCATTTCTGGTGGTATGTGGAACGTCACATAACCCCTCATGGTTAGAGAGTTATGGCCATGTGAAGTTGGAGAACCCTCATGAGTCATATAGAATCCCTAAAAGGTCAAAGTAGTCAAAGTGCTTGCAAATAAGTGATTATTTAAATAATAAAGTGAAGTGACAAAGTAAAAAATGATTATTTAAATAATAAAGTGAAGGGACAAAGTCAAAGAGGATTATCTAAATAATAAATTGAAGTGACAAATTCAAATGGGATTATTTAAATAATAAAGTGAAGTGACAAAGTCAAAGAGGATTATTTAAATAATAAAGTGAAGTGACAAAATCAAAGAGTATTATTTAAATAAAAAAGTGAACGACAAAGTCAAGGAGGAATATTTAAATAATAAAGTAAATGAAGGACTTTCTAATTATGGAAAGTGGTTATAAGAAGGTTAACCATAAAATGAGGAAAATGGGTTAAGTGGTCAAGTGGCTATTGGATACATGGACAAGTGGAAAATCGAGAAACTTTGGACATAGGTGACTATGTGGACAAAGTGGCTATGTGGGAAAAGTGACCTAGAAGATGCTTCTAAGGAAGCTACTTTGAGAGTATAAATAAGAGGCAAGGATCTCTCAATTTGATCACACTTGAGCATATTAAATATATATAGGTGACTGAGGTAACCAAAGGATATCTAAGCCAAATTTCAGAGGGAAGGTGAAGTAAAGAAGGTCGAAATTCAAAGGAGGATAAATTATTTTGATGATGCTTTCTAAGGTATGTTATTTACAGGTCATCTCACCATTTTCGCAGTAACGTTTTTTATATAATGACTCAGACCGTGAAATTGGGAGGCCATTCAGGAAACATATCCAATTAGTTGTGGTAAACATTTCAGCTTGTGGGTCATTTTATTTTTGGAGTTACACTCCGTGCAAAATAGGGTTTGTGGCTAGTCTTAAACTAATCTAAAACAAATGTTTCAGGTAAAAATGTCATAACTTATTCATAACAGATCCAAATTCAGTAAGAAAAAATGTTTTGGTTAGAGTACATTATATAGTATTCTTTGTAAAAGTTTCAGATCAATAAAACAAATATTTTGTGCGGGACACACTCCACAAGTTCACTCTCTAGAATAAGACATAATTCAACAAGGTATGTCATTTTTTCTATAACTCCTTTTATGAGAGGTTCCAAGTAGTGACACCTGGAGGAATTGCATAAAACACACTGAAGAACATTGTGTACTATTTTCATATCTTTATTCATTATAGGTACATAGTTATGATTGTTTCAAGTTAGGGTTGTTGACTAATCCAAAACTAGTCATGTGAGACTAAAATAAAGTTTGATGAAAATGTTAGTCTCTTGTTGTTAAAGTTAAGTAAGGTTTGTAGGTATGTGATCATATAAACCGGGTCTATTATAGAGTTACAAATCATATTTGGATGATGAAATTGATGAGGGATTTTGGTTGAGAACCATGTTGGGTACATGGTTGAGACAAGTAGTTGATGCGTTGACACATACATTAGGTGTATAGTTGATGATGTTGGTACATATTGATGAGTCATAGTTGATGAGTAGTTGATACATGATTGGTACATACTTGATACATGGTTGGAAGCACTTGTTAGTAGTATTGTTGACACATGGTTTATGGATGATGTAACATATTTGTCTCAGTATATTATTAGAAGCACATATTGATCTTGGTGATGATTAGGAGATGTTGTGTTATGCTTGGTTGATGCACATATTTGAGAGTTGTATTGGTGATTGATATTTTTGAGTAGATCTAATTTGGTTGATAAGATTTATGAGATAGGTTGTTGTGATAGGTGGTTTGGATAGGCTGCTGTGATAGGTTCTTTGTCCAGGTTGGTGCATGGTTGATGCACTTGTTTATGGTACAGGTTTATTATAGCTTGATGCATGGTTGATGCACTTGTTTATGGTACAAGTTGATTACAGGTTGAGGTCCAGGTTGATGCATGGTTTATGCATGGTTCAGGTTATTGGTACAGGTTGGTTGCAGGTTAGTGGTACAGGTTGGTACAGTTGTACAGTGGTATATCTCACAGTGATAATGTGATAGTGGTTTCATCATTTTACTTCTACATTAGGGAGGTTGGATGGGGCAAGGACAGGTGATTGTAGCCACCTTCTGAATGTAGTCGAAGAACATAGGGCGTTGTAGCCAGAGAATTGGGGATTTGGAGCTTCCCTCAGGTTTTATCCTGAGAAACTAGGGGGTTGGAGCCTCCTTCTAGTTGCAACTGGAAAACAAAGGAAGTTGGTGCTTCCAATGATTGTAATTCTTAAATACATATAAGAAAAAGCATTCCATGGTTTTCTCCCGCTTTGGGTTTCCACGCAAAGAAGTGGTGTATTGTGTATGTCTGTGATTTCTCATTGGTTCATTGTTTATTTACTCTGCAACTATTGGATGATAATTCTACATTGATATAACAATTGCATTTTATGGTGAAAAAGGACTAAATTTCTCTATTATTGATTCACCCCCCCTCTTAGTAATCCAACAATTGGTATCAGAGTCGATTCCTTCAGGAAACAGTTTAACCACTGGAAGGAGATCATGGATTATTCTGAGAATGGAGTACCAATGTTTAATGGTTATAATGGTTTTAAGTATGAGATTTGGATCATAAGGACGAAAGTATTTTTACAAGAACATGGACATTATATTTGGATATCAGTTGTTACAAGATATGATAGTTCAAAAAGGGAAACGATTGCAACTAAGAAGGAATTGAAGAAGAATAAAAAAATAGAAATGGATTTCATATGGGAAGGATTACCTAATCCGGTAAGAGGAAATGTTGGTAAATTTTCATCACCAAAAGAACTTTGGGACAAGTTACATGACATATATTCTTCACCCATCAAAGATTCAGAAAATGTCAAAGAAGATGCAAATACAAATAGAGAAGAATTATGTTCACCATGTCAATCATATTCTGAAGATGAAGAGTACATAATCAACAGAGGTATGTTGTTTTTCTTTAATTGTGAAAAAATGTGGACATCTTGAATTATAATGCCATGAAGGAAATGAGATAGAAAAACTAATTGAAAAGGAAGATAATTATGAAGAAGAATTGATTAGTGCTTTAGATGAACTAAGAGAAGAAAAAAATTCACTCAAGAAAGAATTGATGAAACAAAAGGAAAGTGTTCACATTTTTGAAGAATCCCAACAGGTCATCGAGAACTTAAGAACTCAGCTAGAAGAAGCCATAAAGATCGAATAAAATATTGAATATCAAAAGGAAGAAGCATAGATGAGAGAGAAGATACTGACAGATCATATTAAGGAAAGAAATAACTATCTAAACCAACTTAAGGTAGAGTTTGATAAAGAAGAGAAAGGACTTGAAGAAGAAATAATCATATTAAAAATTCAACTTGAAGAAGCGAAAATAACAGAAGAATTCATGAAGTCTCAGATAATGAAGAAATAAGAAGAGGTTGAGAAGCTTGAAGAAGAAGTTGTCACATTGAGAAGTAAAAATTGTCAAGCTCGACAAGAACATTGAAGAGATAGAAACATCCACATCAGTTCTAGAGAATGAAGAGAAGATATCTAGGTTGCTAGAAAAGAAGAATGAAGAAAATAGAAAGAGTTATGTATAAGTACTCAAAGGGATGAATCATGGTCAACCAGAATCAAAGAAAACTATTTAAGATACATCTTTAAGAAGACCATCCATGTTCAAGCCAAAAAGAAGCTTCAATCATGATCATGATCAGTGAAGGAAAAAATTCAGAAGGACTACACCACAAGAAGATCATTCACTCCCAGGTATGCATATTTATTCTATGTTCATTGTTTTTATTGTACTAACTTTGGACATAAGGTTGCAGATTGCAGGGATTATAAAAGAAATGTTCAAGAAAGAAGTTCCTATGTGGTCGCATGTAACATTGAGTGTTACAAATGTCATAACTATGGACACATGGCCAATGATTGTAGAAGCATGATTGATACATCCATGAAAGATATTATTGATATCAAATATAAGAAAGTATGGATACGAAAATAGGAAGAACATGTGAACAAAGACCAGGTACCAGAGATTGCAAGATTGGCAATAAAATGAGATGAAGAAAATTCTATAGAGAAAAATAAAGATGTCAGATACAAAAAGGTTTGTAAAATAACCGAAAGAAAGAAAGGATAGGTAAATAAGGAACAAGTTCAAGAGATTGTACTTTCAGGCATTGTAGTGAAAGATGAATCCACAGGTAGAAAGAAAGAAGTCAGAGCTCATAGAGATAATGACTCTACCAATGAATATGATGATGAATCTACCAATGAAGATGATGATGAACATACATCAAAGTAGGAATTTTTCTGAGCCATCCAGCTTAGATAATCCCATGTAATATGAATATTAGACAGGGGAAGTCTATGCGATAATTATGACCGAACAAAGAACCATCCTTTGAGCATCTTGCAGAGTTTGAGAAGATAGATTTAGAGTAATCAGTTAGCAGAAGTACAGATTGAAAGATTAATCAAGACTTCAAGATAGTATAGTGATAAATGAGTCAACATTATGGATAGTTTCCCAAGTAGAGTGTTGGAAAGTATGGATAGAGATGGATTCATAAGAACACTTGGTAGGTTTCGACAGATATATGATAGTGGATGACATCATAGATTCAGAGATTGGTTCAGAGAGTGGTTCAAAGACAAAGGAAGATTATCATAATGGATGATAATTACACAGGAAATGGCTCTAACAATGCTAATGGATTCCAAATTGACAGATATTTTTTGGACACATGCAATGCATACAACAGTTCACATTCAAAACAAATTAATGGTCAGAAACAACAATGAAAAAACTCCATACGAACTGTGGAAAGGAAGTGCAGACAACAACCTCTACATCAAACCACAAATTTGCAAAGGATATGAAAAATGAATTTGAAATGTCATTACTTGGAGAACTATCCTTCTTTTTGGGTCTTCAAATATGTCAAAGCAACCAAGGAATTTTTATTTCTCAAACCAAGAATATCAGAGAAATGCTAAAGAGGTTCAGAATGGAAGATTGCAAACCAGTTATCACTCCCATGCAAACCATTTGCAAGTTGAGCAAAGATGATGATTCAAGTCTATAGATCAGAGGCAATATAGGTCAATGATTGGTATCCTATTATATGTGACAAAATCGCGACCATATGTAATGCAGGCAGTTGGACAGGTGGCACGATTTCAAGCAGCACCAAAGGAATCACATGTATTAGAAATGAAGAGGATTTTCAGATATCTCAAAGGAACATAAGAGTTTGGATTATGGTATCCAAAAGGAAAGTATCTATCACTTATTTCCTACACATATGTAGAATGGGCAGGTTGCATTGATCACTGACAAAGCACCATTGGAGCAGCGTTCTACTTGGGTGAGTGTTTAGTATCATGGCTAAGAAAGAAAAAATCATCAGTATATTTATCTACAACCGAGGAAGAGTATATTGCAGCAACAACATGTTGTACACAGGTTCTATGGATGAAACAAAATCTGATAGATATACAGATTGTGTATGATTAGCCCATTCCAATCTATTGTGATAATACAAGCGCCATCAATATCTCAAAGAACCTGGTGATGCACTCCAAGATGAAGCACATTCCAATCAAGGATCACATTCTATGGGAAAAATTTGTAGAAAAGAACATTAGAGTTGAATATGTGGGAAGAAAAGAACTAGTGGAAGACATTTTTACAAAACCTCTTCCACGGGAAGCCTTTGAGTATCTTCACTAGAGAGTCGTAGTTATTTCTACTCCAAATTGAATTATTATGAATAGTTTTCTTATATGCCTTAGATGTACACATGAAAGAACCATAAAGAGGAAAATTCAGGTTGGGATATCAGATGAGTCAGTTAGGGGGAGTAACCCTGAATGGAAAGATACATTTTCCATTTATGACAAAGGGGGAGAGATTTATCAGATACAGAGGACAGAGGCATGATTCCAGGGGGAGAATTGTTCATAGAGATGCAGGCATGGTTACAGGGGGAGAATTAGTGATATGATTTCAGTATTTCATCAGAGTGTTGTTATCAATGCCAAAGGGGGATATTGTTGATTAATTGGGTTGTTTTTCATTGATGTCAACCCTTGAAGAAAGTCCAGTAGCGAATTCTGGTAGCACAAATGTTAGGCTAATGGAACCAATTTTGTTTGATGTATAATGGTACGAGTTTTGATATATTTGTAGGTAAGACTATTCTGGATGGATAGTACATGTCATTCCATTTCTGGTGGTATGTGGAATGTCACATAACTCCTCACGGTTAGAGAGTTATGGCCATGTGAAGTTGGAGAACCCTCATGAGTCATCTAGAAGCCCCAAAAGGTCAAAGTAGTCAAAGTGCTTGCAAAGAAAAGATTATTTAAATAATAAAGTGAAGTGACAAAGTAAAAAAAGATTATTTAAATAATAAAGTGAAGTGACAAAGTAAAAAAGGATTATTTAAATAATAAAGTGAAGTGACAAAGTCAAAGAGGATTATTTAAATAATAAAGAGAAGTGACAAAGTCAAAGAGGATTATTTAAATAATAAAGTGAAGTGACAAATTCAAAGAGGATTATTTAAATAATAAAGTGACATGATAAAGTAAAGAGGATTATTTAAATAATAAAGTGAAGTAACAAAGTCAAGGAGGATTATTTAAATAATAAAGTCAAGTGACAAAGTCAAGCAAGATTATTTAAATAATAAAGTAAATGAAGAACTTTCTAATTATGGAAAGTGGTTATAAGAAGGTTAACCCTAAAATGAGGAAAATGGTTTAAGTGGTCAAGTGGCTATTGGATACATGGACAAGTGGAAAATTGGGAAAAGTTGGACATAGGTGACTATGTGGACAAAGTGGCTATGTCGGCAAAGTGACCTAGAAGATGCTTCTAAGGAAGCTACTTGGAGAGTATAAATAAGAGGCAAGGCTCTCTCATTTTTATCACACTTGAGAATATTGAATATCTATAGGTGACTGAGGAAACCAAATGATATCTAAGCTGAATTTTAGAGGGAAGGTGAAGTAAATAGGGCCGAAATTCAAGGGAGGATAAATTCTCTTAATGATGCTTTATAAGGTATGTTATTTACAGGTCATCTCACCATTTTCGCAATAACATTTTTTATATAATGATTCAAACTGTGAAATTGGGAGGAAATTGAGGAAACATATCCAAGTAGCTGTGGTAAAATGTTCAGTGTGTGGTTCATTGTATTTTTGGAGTTACACTATGTGGAAAATAGGGGTTGTGGCTAGTCCTGAAACTAGTCTAAGACAGGTGTTTCGGGTAAAAAAGTCATAAATTATTCATAACAGATTCAAATTCAGTAAGAACAAATGTTTTGGTTAGATTAAATTATGTAGTATTCTATGTAAAATTTTCATATCCATACAATAAATATTCCATGCGGGACACACTCTACAAATTCGCTCTCTAGAATAAGCCATAATTCAACAAGGTATGCCATTTTTTCTATAACTCCTTTTCTAAGAGGTTCCAAGTAGTGACACCTGGAGGAATTGTATAAAAAACACTGAAGAACATTGTGTACTATTTTCATATCTTTATTCATTACAGGTACATAGTTATGATTATTTCAAGTTAGGGTTGTTGACTAATCCAAAACTAGTCATGTGAGACTAACGCAGAGTTTGATGAAAATGCTAGTCTCTTGTATGTATCTGATCATATACACCAGGTCTATTATAGAGTTGCAAATCATATTTCGATGATGAAATTGATGAGGGATTTTGGTTGAGGCACATGTTGGGAACATGGTTGAGACAAGTAGTTGATGAGTTGGCACATACATGAGGTGTATAGTTGGTGATGTTGGTACATCTTGATGAGTCATAGTTGATGGGTAGTTGATACATGATTGGTACATACTTGATACATGGTTGGAGGCACTTGTTAGTATTATTATTGACACATGGTTTATGGATGATGTAGCATATTTGTCTCGGTATATTATTAGAAGAAAAAAATGATCTTGGTGATGGTTATGAGTTATTTTTTTATTCTTGGTTGATGCACATATTTGAGAGTTGTCTTGGTGATTGATCTTGGTGAGTATATATGATTTGGTTGATAATATTGATGAAACAAGTTGTTGTGATAGGTTGTTTGGATAGGTTGTTGTGACAGGTTATTTGTACAGGTTGGTGCATGGTTGATGCACTTGTTTATGGTACAAGTTGATTACAGGTTGGTGCATGGTTGATGTACTTGTTTATAGTACAGGTTGATCCAGGTGGATATCAGTGGCCACCCACCTTTTTCGACTGGCTCAAAACAGTTTTCTGGCAATTTTGGCAATTTACTATTTTTAGTAGGTTTTAACTTCTGGGGCCATTTTGAGGGCCTAAATGAAGGTTTTTTGAGATTGAGGTTCTCAATTATATCCAAAGGCATGATCGAGCCCCCAAAATGAATCTCCTTGATGATACCTTTCCAACGAGCTATCACACGCCTAAAACAGAGATCGTATGCAAAAGTTACGACCCTGGGAAGTTGATGTACTAACTTACCCAAACGAGGCCCATATGACTTTTGGCGCTTCATCTCCTAGAGTTAGGTTTTTGGATGTATATGAATTTTGGAATTCTCGTCTATTGCAAAAAGGCCTCTAGAGCCTCATTGTAATCATCTTCTCATGGATGCGAGTAGTAGCCACATCTCTTCTCAGAGATAAGCTACCAGCGCCCTAGCTAGTTTATTTCCATTCTATCTGTAAGCA
>JZKD02S1675111.1:69662-112854 GCA_000966675.3 Picea glauca
AGATGTTGTAGGGGATAGTCAGCTATACCGACAAGAACCATCATTCAACCTGTCAATTCGACTGCATAAGTTGGATAGAGGAGTCAGTCGAATAGACAGTTAGAGTTGATCGACTAGGTAATTAAGAACTGTAACTGAATAGTAATTGTATTACATGGATGTGTGTGTTTTTGTGTGACTATGTAATAGAGAAAGAAGAAGGTTGTTTATCCATATAATAAAGTGCATTTTATGGTTCTCACATTACTTGTGTATGCTTCCATGTGTCTCTATGTGTTCTTATATATAATGTTGTAGCATATGTTTCTCTATGTAAGGAACTACTGGTAACCTCTCGTACTTTCCCACACCAACAATTAAGGTGGATATTTCTATGAAACTAGGAATCGTTGAAGAACTCACCCTCAGTGTCACATGTTCTGCTAAATAAGTCCTTTTCTACAAGTCTATTTTTCAATAATATGAAGACATTTTTTCCTGATCATATACTAAAATTCTCAGCCTTGACCCAACCATTTTCAAACATAAAATAAACATGTGACCAGATCGTGTGCCATTCTGTAAAAAATAGTGGCCCTTGCATCCTTCAAAATATATGGCTATCAAAGTCGAGATAGAAAAGATACATATTTTTGGATTCATATACCCCATTGCATACACATCTTGGGTCTCTAATCATGTCCCCGTTAAAAAACAATAGGGAACCATTCACATCTATACCAACTTCAGAGACCTCAACCAAGCATGTCCCAAAGACAACTTTCCCACCCCTTTCATCTACTAGGTAATCAATGTGTCCACTGGTCATGAAGCCATGTCATTTATGGAGGGATTTTCTAGCTACAACGATATTCAAATATGCCATGCAGATCAATATAAGAAAACATTCACCACCCCTTGGGGAACCTTTGAATATCATTTCATGCCATTCAGACTCAAAAACAATAGAGCCACCTTTCAATAGGTAGTGACTTATGTCCTTCATGAACTCTCCCACCTTATTCTCTCATACTTGGATGATCTTACAAATAAATCAAAACAATGGCCCCAACACCTCGAGTATGTACAAATCATCTTTCAAAGATGTCATTAATAAAAAATTCATATAAACCCCCTTAAGTGAATTTTCTACATTATTGTTAGATGATTACTCATATTCATAGTATCCCAATAGGGGATGATAGTGGACTCCCTCAAATTCCAAGCCACCGTTGTCATCCCCCATCCAAAAAATTTACACCAACTACAAATCCTTCAAGGAAAAGCTAACTTCCTATGCCATTTTATCCCTGATTATGTGACTTTTTCCCATGTCTTCTTTCGCTTGTTACATCATGACATACCATTTAAATACGATCAACAAGATCAACAATATTTCGAGGAATTGAAATAAATGATTTCCAAATCCCCTTTGATCAGTCCCCCCAACTTTGACAAAGACTACATCATGTACCTTTCCAACTCATAGGTACCAGTTGCAAGAGTCTTGGCTCAACAGGGAAAAGACAGGCATGAACATGTCATTTACTGTATTAGTAAAAACCTTTCAGGTGCACATCTTAAATTCAACCATGAGGAGAAAGTCTCCCTATTTGTGGTCTTGGCAGTCCAAAAGTTGTGCCACTACATTTTTCTTTGAACCATAAATGTCATTGCAAATTCAAATCCCATCCACTACTTACTCAACCAACATCATAGAAATGGGAAATTTTCCCAGTAGATTGTAATTCTATAGGAGTACAACTTAGATTTCACAACCCCCAATAGTAAGAAAGAACTGAGCCTTGCAAAATTCATTACTGATTTCCCATCGGATACCATAGACACACCAATGAATAAAAATTTCCTCAATGATTATTTATTCATCATTTCATATGAAAACCCATGGAAGAGGGACATCCTCATCTATGTATGCACCCATAATTTGGACCACCATATCTCTTGGGATGATCATTGACGCATCCACCAAGAAGCCCCAGGCTATCTCCTCATTGGATATGTCCTATACCGATAGGGAATGGATACTATCATTCATCATTGTCTCACCATCGATGAGGTAGAGTAAGTTTTGAATGACTACCATAGTGACGCTTGTGATGGCCACCTTTTTTGTATTTCCACTTCCAAGAAAGTCATAAGGGATGGTTATTTTTGGCCCACCCTCTTTCATGATTTCATTTATGTAGTCAAGAGGTGTACTAAGTGCCAAATATACACACGCAAATCACATGCCTCATTGGCATATTTACACCCTATCATTATAGCTAGCCCCTTTTTCAAGTGGGCCATACACTTTACAACATACAACCCCCCCTCTAGTAATGGCCATAATTACATCTTTGTGGCCATTGACTATTTTACCAAATGGGTCGAATCCATGCCTACCTTCAAAAATACAAAAAGCATTGTCGCCTGCTTCTTTTTCAACCATGCCATTTCCCTCTTTGGAGTTCCCTTATAGTTAGTATCAGACCACAGAATTTTTTTTGAAAACAAAGTATTTGCATAATAATCCTTACACTTAGGCTTCACTCATGAGTTCTCTTCACCATAATACCCCCAATACAATGGTCAAGTAAAGGATGCCAACAAAGTGTTCAAACCTATGTTACAACAAATTTTGAACAAATGTAAGACCAAGTGGAACCACATGCTATTTTCCACATATGGGAATACCGAACGATGATCAAAATTTTCATGGTATTCACACTTTTCCACCTCCTTCATGTGGTAGAAGAAATATTACCCATTAAGTGAGAGATCAAAAAACTATGCACAACAATCGAACTACTTCATGCAACCACCAATATTGAACAATGGCTCATTGCCTTATAAACTCTTGACAAAGACCAAAGGTCCTCCTTGCAAAACAACAAGGTTTCTCCAAATCTACCTTCAATCATCACATCAACCTTCGTTCCTTTAATGAGGTTGACTTAGTCTTGGTTTACAATATATTCCATGATACCCTGGGCCATGGAAAGTTTGAATAACTTTGGTGTAGCCCTTTCATCATAAAACACTACCTTGCAAAGGGAGCATACATCCTTTCTCACCCTAAAATATCTCTCCTCAAGAGGTTATACCTGAAGAGGTTCTACCCATAAAATAACTAACCTACTTTTATGTTCTCTTTAGTGTACAAATTGTTGGGGTACATGCTTAACTACATACTTAGTGACATACTCAGTTTTTTCTATTTTTCCTATTATTTAGGAGGACTGATATTTATAGCATGTATAATTATATTAGGTCTATCTTTAGCAAGTGGATGCATATGTAATACCATGGTTTTCCAAATCCATGGGCTCAGAAACCACCATTAGGTAAATTCCTATTTTCTAGGAGGAAGAGTGCTTCATTCCTTGATTTTAGGAGATAATTCCTATTTCATGTCTACAGAGAGCACTTGAGTGAGAATATTATTCTCCTATATAAGTGTGCACTTCTCCTTAAGTATTAAGTTCTATTATTATTCATGGTGTCCAGTTATACATGTATGAGTTGCATGCATCAGTTCTCGCTTTTCTATGGCTAACTTTTTTATCACATAGAATTGCAAGCGTCAAAAAGTCTTTTAGTTTTTATTTTTATTTTGAGTCAAATGTGTTCATTAGGTTATAGGTTTTATGTCCCTTTTCCATAGTCATTTTTCATTTTTTTGGTACGAATAAGTTATGGTTAGTTTGGCTTCGGTCTAAAGAGTCATTGGGTCATGTCTTGCTTTCATAACATTTGGATAATCACCTTCATGAGTCACATCTTCCAAATTCTCTATCATCATCTTGACATGTCACTTCCTCCATGTTGTACGCTAACCCATCCTTTTGTCACCTTTACCCGTTAATATGTCAAATCAAATCTGATCTATATGCTTCCAACTCACTAGGAGAGTTTGCAACACATTCAAAGATACATATTGCATTGATATCCATCATTTCATTTATGGGTCATGTAAATTGAAGATCTCCTTGTTTTCAGAGTTGATTTTTAAACCAATATCTAGGGATTATGTCATGAATGCTTTTAACTGTTTTCTCCATGTGTACAAATCATTTTTCATCTCGACGCTTGGAACTAGTACTACAGACAAACGCTACAAACTCAGTGTTGTGAACTGGTTGAAGAAGGCGAGTTGGAGGTTGGGATACTTGCAGACACCATTGTGAAACCTCAAAGATACCAGCTTTCAAATCAATGTCACTAGGTACTCCATGAGTATTTTCACCTCATTTGAAGGACATGAAAGGGTTTGTTAGTTGTTTTTCCTTTTAGGCACTTTGAAATGGTGATAGAAACTACAAATTGTCTTATTGATTTGTTTTCAAGTTTACAAAACCATTTGATGTACTCGAAAACCTACTCATTGAACTTGATGTATCCCTGGTCTTATGACACCTTTCGCACCATCCATTCCCACTTCTTTATTACTTTTCCCAAGTGCTGCAAAACCCTGTTCTGGCACTACGAACTATGTACAACAATCCCGGCGCTGTGAACCCTCTGTTCTAGCACCTTTTACAAAAAACATATCTTGCAATCTCAACCAATTCAATTACACTCCTATTCAGTCTGCACTATAAAATTAGTCACCTGTGGAAGTCAACCTAATTTTTGCAAAATAGTAGTAAGGTTGTGAACACGTTTGAGGTTGATAAGACATGTTCTATAAAGTTCTATTCATATATCCCTTCATGATTTTTTCAATAGTCTTTCCATTCATATTCTTGATTGAAAGTTACCTTTTCTTGTTCTTGGAGGTCAAATGAGTTGAAACTTGAGAAACAATTTTTTTTTACACATAACTAACCTATTTGGAAATCTTATCCATTAAAAACCTAACCCTATGTTTTCCCTATTTCACCTCTAACCATCATTAAATCTTGTGGTAAGGTTTTTCTAAAATCATCATTAATGGATACCCCACAACAAAGGAAGGCTCACAAAGGAGGGGAGATTATCATAACAAATCCCTACGACATGCATATTTTTCATTATGAACCCTTGATCAGGAAATTTTTCCAAAGAGTAGGTTGCATTAATTTTTGTCATAAAATACAAAGGCACCTAGAGGTGGCTAGGGAGTTTTCCATTAATTTTGATGGGACCAAAACTAAGGTTGGTACATTGGATTTTGACGTATCTGGCTTATCCATCTTGTTAGCGCCGCCATTTTTCTTTCCATTTAGACTCGTTTTTTAGTCTCATCGTGACCCATGCATCCAAACATGTGAAGTCAGGTGCGTAACACCATGGGGTCGAAGTCAACAAGTGGTCGATTGGCCCTTGGAAATGGGAAGGGATGTCAAAGTTGAAACATGCATAAGTGGTATGGTTATGTATTTTCCAGAGAGTCGAGTCATGTTAAGAAATCAGTCTCTATGTGCCTGAGGCCGAGTCAAGTAGTTAATGGAAGTTGCATCGACAAGTGAGACAATTGTTATCAGTTCATCATGAAGGCTAAGGGAATAAAAAATCGTGACGTTCATATCATGCATGCCCTGCAAACATTATCGTCTGTGTTCTACACATGGGGATGTGCCATGGAAAATCTGCAATTCGATTCAAAACATCTCGTCGCCATTCATTGTTCTTTGGCACGATTCCTCCTTTTTCTCGAATCGTTATAAATTCCAGATGATTGACACCCATTTCAGTCGTGAAACCAGACCCACACTCTATTTTCCATTTCCCTTTCCATCTCAGGTTGATCAAATTTCCCTCCTTGTGCATTTCTCGGATACACCGTGCATAGAATACATACTAGTCATGCCATGGCGACCTCCCAAAGCATAATAAAAGGCGTGTTGAGAAGAAAATTTTCCAGGTCCAAGCTCCAAAATGACTGGGATTCATTCTCACCCATAGCAAGCATTCCTAAGGATGCGAAAGGAGTTATTCCTTTACCCACAGAGACGATCGGATGAAACTGTGCAAAACCTGAAGTGGAAATACTTGTGCAGGGAGGAAATATAATAGAAGCCCTATCTCCCAAAAAAGAAATGCCCCAGAGAAGGGGTAGGCCAAGGAAGAACAAGGAATTTGAGGAAGATCGAGTTTCAGAAGAGCCATGTGTCAGGTCAGTGGTCGAATAAATAATTATGCACGCCATCCGGCTGGAGCTCGCTGGAGGATTGAGCCGTGAAAGCAGAAGTAGAACAACGGAAATGGGTACCACAGGAGTGAATTATAAAGAGCCATCTCAAAAATTAAAGCAGGAAAATATGGCTATCGCTGAACTCTACCACGAAAATATGGAGTTGAGGCGGCAACTAGCGACAAAGACTATGGAAGCATCAACAATGCAAGGTCATGAAGGGAACATGTCATAGTTTGAAAGACAACTCAGAGAGGCGCAAGACACCATTGTACAGTTGCGCGAAGCACAGAGGCTGTGAGAGGAAAGGCATACAAAGCATTCCAGGGAGTGCGAAGCGGCCGAGAAGGAAGCCCGCGCGACGCTCGCCAACGTACATAAAAAAAAGTTTAGCGGGTGTTCGTCTCTACATCCACCAAACAAAAGAAAATTTCTGGCAGTTTTGAAGGACATGTTTCCCTAAAGCACTCTACCTTTCCGATAACGGTCATGACCATCAAAAAACCACTTATCATGCACTTTTTTCCCATCAAATGAGTGCGTTACAGAAATCAAAGACGTTATATAAGAGAGCGAGTTCTTGGTAGACACCTGTCTGCTCAGACATCTGATCAAAGGGAAATGATGACACATCTTTTCCTCATATCGAGACCTGACCGATGATCATATAATCGGGGAAAATTTACGAACAATCATGTGTAAAAAGACGTGATTATTGTCTATTTTTGGATAGCACCATGCGAAGAGTCTCTAATGCATACCACTCATTTTCCTACTTTTTAGAGCTAACAGTTAGAAAAATGGGCAGCCCAAGCGATTCCCTCATTTATATATTTCATCTTTTCGATGTAAGACAAGTTGGTTGGAAACACTGGCATAGACCGTAGATATTGTATGAAATTTGAGTTCTACCGAAACTTAATGGAAAAGTCTTGTAACTTGATCTGAAGATTCTAATTGTAGTAGTTGGATGTATTGTTTTCCCTTTCTCGTGTATGTGCCCCCTGTTATCTTATTCATATATTTTTCTTTCTATTTCAGAACGAATTTTTGAACCTATGGATTCGTTGCACAACGCCCCTTGTTCGCGCCACTTAGACAAAACATTTTCTTATGAAATTTAACTCTAAATTCGCCCGCAACGGTTCTCTGAGTTACTTTCTGTAATTTCTTTCTGCCACACATTAATATTTTTCACTGAAGACTGTTTCTCACTTAGCCTTCATCCTATCAAGTTTAGTCACTGAGTCATTTGTTTTCGTTGTTTCCTCGAATCAAATCCATAGCCCACCATATTATTTTCTTGCGCCAATATAACCAGAGACTATTATATCAAGGGTGTTAAATATAGCCATTGCTTTAAAAGCCATATCCTGCACAGATACCATGCCCCTTGAGAGATCCCTCTCCGGATCTGAAAGGCTAGTTTTGGGTCTCAAAGTTGGTTGAAAAAGTTACCTTCATAATTTGTTTATCAACCGAACATATTTACGGAGTGCTAACATTCTGGCATCGTTGTCGGGGATGAAATGGAATAGATTTTCCCTGACATAATGAATAATGTTGCAGTTTGACCCCTGAGGATAACATAGGTACAAACATATGTACCAGATGAAACTCTTACCCTGGCGACTCTAGTACAAAATAATAGTAGCTCCAAGTAGCGCAGTTTAGGAACCCTGGCTCCAAAGACGATCTATATCAGAGAAAATCCTGACCCAAACCCTACAGAGCCTATGTACGACTCCGAGAATATTTTGTGCAGGACTAGAGAACAAGTGTTGGACCCATTCTACTACCTGGATAGAAGCATGTCCTTACCCAAAAACGGTGCACAGAGAATTGACGACCTTGAGTTTGATGAATTATTCGAGCAAACCCTTTTCAGGTCTAAGTCGGAAACCATCTTTGATGATATTGTTTTTGACTCGAAGAAATTCTAAACCCTGATATCAAATAATATCCCTCAAAATCCGAATCCCCCCAGAGCCATGGCCGCGAGGTTCACCCACCGCATCCTGCTAGCCCAACTACATGACTTGCCTTAGAATTACAACCATAGAATTATGCTCTACGATGTTGAAGGAAGTGTTTTTTCCCAAAGGCACCTGGACTGGTTTAATGATTTGGTTGACCTGGAGGAGGTGGACTATGAAGACGCGAAAATGAGGTTATTTGTGCACAACCTTTCAAGAGATGTAAGAAAATGGTTCAAATCCCTCCCACCCATGAGCATTCAAGACATCTTTCCTGAATAAATGGGGGGACAAGAAAAACCCTTTGTAGTTGTTAATAGAGTACAATAATATATATAAAGCACTGGCAGATACAGTGCAGGAATTATCAACCCGTTTCTTGAAGGTGTACAATTCAATCTCTACAGAAGTCAGGGTGCCCCCCGAAGCTGCGCAGTTGTGGTACGTCGATTCCTTTGACAACGATTTTTCCCTGTTGTTAAGAGAAAGAAGATCAACAAACCTAGACGCTACATGAGTAACTTTATCCAGGTTGAAGTAAAAATGATGGCGTCGAGGAAAATAAAACAAAGATTCAACAAAGGAGATAAGAATCCTCAAGGAGATGCACATCCATGGACGTTGCGGTCCTCAGACGACAAGTTTGACATGATGATGAATACCATGGAAACGTTGATGGAGAGAATGTCCATGGGAAACAAACCTATTGCCAAAGAACAGAATGACCCCCAACCCAGGAATCAAAACCTCATAAGGGGTCAAGTCCCTCAAATCAGATAGAGGGAAGATAGGGAGAAAAGTGACCAATAGACAAGACCTTCATTCCAAAACAACTACGCGGATGAAGACTTCGACCAGGATTTCTAAGACCAGATGCATTGTTGCGATGAAAAAAACCCACGCGTGTTCTTGAAAAAGAGCGAGCATGATTGGTACATGAGAAAAAAGACGACTTCGTGTTGGAGACAGATAATGATATGATACTCAAAATGGATGATGTGTCGTCCTGGGAGATAGAGGAGTTCATAAAAGGCTATCAAAATTCCATCATGCAGTTCCAAAAGAAATATAACCTATGGAGCAAAGACACACCTGTCGAGCCACAACAAATGAACCCCATAAGGAAACCTCCGACAGACACCCCTTCCACAAGCCGATAGAGGTTGGACAACCCACCCAAGGACATAGCTAAAAATATGAAGTAAAAGGAAGAGGCCTCAAGGAAAGCAATGGAAACAAGTTGGGAAGAACACGGAAAAGAGGTAGAGAAAGTTTGTCCCCCTTTCAATTTTGAGCATGAGATGGCCAAAATCAAAATATTTGTCCCATTCAACAAACTTATTAGAAAAGGCGAGTATTGGGAGAAAATCATTAAAATGTTGAAAATGAGAGGGACCCTCGATACTTTGAATATCCAAGATGACCACCCCGCTATCCTTTTTGGTCTGCGCATTGAAGAGATAAATGATATCGAGGACATCCCTCTGTTCTACGTCAGTATAAAGGTCCATGACATGAACCTGCATAACACCATGCTGGATTTTGGTGCATCTTACAACCTCATGCCAAAGGTGATAATGGATGAATTGGGTTTGGATATCACCAAGCCATAAAAAGACCTTTTCTCTTTTGATTTGAGGAAAGTCAAGTGGTTGGGCCTCATCAAAGACCTGGAAAAATCGTTGGCTCAAATCCCCTCAAAGAACATGGTTATGGATGTAGTCATCGCAGACATATCCCCAAAGTTCAACATCCTTCTATCAAGATCGTGGGCCATGAAGTTAAAGGGCACTTTGCAGATGGATATGTCATATGCCACCATCCTTGTTTTTGGCCATGACAGACGACTGTACATAGAAGTGTTGCTGAAATGCATGGTAAGAAACAAGACACAGCCAAATAACCATCCTATATATGCCATCGAAATAGAGGTTGGTTCTTCTGTATTCTACAATGACCTAAGTTTTTAAGAGGAAGAGTCGACAACCATCATGACCGTCGACGATAAAACCGCGCAAGAAACAACAGAGTGCGCCGATTCAGAAGACTGCGTGGAAAGCAGGGTGTGGAACATGAGTTTCGATGGTGTGGTCAACAAATAAGGGGTTGGTTCCGACATATGGATAAGCCCTCCTGAGGTCAGCACAGAGCTATGTTCATACAAACTCACGTTCGAATGTAGAAACAACATGGTAGAGTATGAAGCACTAATATTGGGCTTGCAAATTTTGAAATAATTGGGCATGCAGAGGATAGCAGTGCACGGGGATTTTGAGCTAATCATAAAACAGGTAAATGGCGTATATCAGACCAAAAACCCAAGGATAAGAGTGTATATAAATTCGGCGTTGGATCTCCTCGAAGGATTTTTAGAGTATAACCTATCTGCTATCCCTAGAGAGAAAAATCAGATCTTTGATACATTGGCCACCTCGGCCTCGATTTTTAAGATCCTCATCTTCCCAAACAAAAAATATGAAATCAAGTTCAAGCATAGGCTAGCAGTGACTGATAATATCAAACATTGACAAGTGTTTGATGATGACAAGCAGGTGGAGAGATTCCTCCTTATGAGCGATGAGTTTTCTAATACAAACATTGACGAGGAATGTTGTTGCAACGAAGATGAGAGAATGGATGCATGCATTAATGACGACCCTTTCCAAAACCATATCGTGGGAAGGGACATAATCCAACTGAAAAATAACATCATTCCAAAGGGGTTAGTTTCACTGGAAAATCTGTTTGACGAGAATGGCGTGGCTAAAAACCCCAAGATCACTGCAAGCACAGAAGACATGGAAGATTGCAACATCGGGACTGAGGAAAACCCAAATATGATCAAATTATTGAAAACACTCAATTCAAAGGTCAATCAGGACTACATCAAACTCATGAAGGACTTCCCCGATGTGTTCACGTGGAGATATGATGATTTGAAGGTGTATGACACTAAAGTGATCCAGCATGTCATCCCCTCAAAGAAGACCATAATCCCTTCAAATAGAAGATGAGATGAATAAATCCCTTGCTACTTGCATTGATCGAAATGGAGGTAAAGAAACTCTTTGAAGATAAAATTATCATTCCTTTAGGATTCTCAAACTGGGTAGCTAATTTGGTTCTCGTAAGAAAGAAAAGCGGTGAGATAAGACTGTGTGTAGATTTCTGGAATCTAAACAAGGTGTCTCTCAAGGATCACTATTCTCTACCCAAAATGGATTATATCCTACAAAAGGTGGTGGGGTCTCAGAAGATGTCCATGCTAGATGGTTTCTCAGGTTATAACCAGATCATGGTTCACTTAGACGACATAGAAAATACATCTTTCACAACTCCATGGGGAACATCATGTATGCCAAGATGCCTTTCAGTTTGATGAACATCGGTGCCAATTTCTAGAGGGTGATGGACATATAATTTGCCGACGAAAAGGACAAGTTCATGGTAATCTATCTTAATGAAATCATGGTATACTCTGCCTCTGACAAGAAACACCTCGAGCACTTGAAGAAAGTATTCCAAAAGTGCAGTAAGTTTGGCATATCACTAAATCCAAAGAAATCACATTTCGGGATGGAAGAGGGGAAATTGTTAGGACACATTTTCTCCAAGGAAGGTATTAATATAGGTGCCAATAGGGTTGAAGGGATCCTGAAGATCAACACCCCACGTAGTAAAAAATAAGTGCAATCCTTCCTTGGAAAAGTGAACTTCTTGAGGAGATTCATCTCGAAGCTAGACGAAATCATAAAGCACATAACCTGCATGCTCAGGAAGGGAAACAATATCAAGTGGAACCCGGAGGCTAAGAATTTTTTTGAAGATATCAAAGTGGCATTGACTAAAGCTCCTCTGCTAGCCAACCTAGACTTTATGCAAAATTTCATCATGTTTTCATTTTCCTCATAACACACTATTGTTGACGTGCTGTTGTAGAAAGACGAGAAGGATTTCGAAAAGCCTATAGCCTATTTCAGCCAGACACTGCACGATGTTCCATTGAGGTATGACATTATGGAAAAATAGGCATATACCTTAGTGAAATCTTTGAAATAATTCATGACGTATATATTTCAATCCCATGTCACGCTTATATGCCCAACAACTTAGTAAAGGATATCCTAACTCAACTTGACCTGGAAGGAAGGAGAGGCAAGTGAATAGCACCCATGTTGGAATACGATCTTGAGATCAATCCCATGAAACTGATCAATGGTCAGGGCCTGGCGAAGCTAATGGCATAGTCGGACTACAACGTTGTAGGAATGAATTTCATCGTTGATCTGTCAGAATGCCCTCAAGAAGAAATAATCGTGCAGTTGTCTCAAGAGTTCATCGACTCACCATGGTATGCAAGCATCATCTATGTGTTGGAAAATCTCCAGGCTCCTCCAGGTGTAAGTAAGACTAAGGCCATATTTCTCAAACTCAAAGCGGTTAAGTTCTACATCCTGGACAATTCACTCTATTGGAAGGATCCTGGGGGAATATTGCTAAGTTGTTTGCTGGAAAGTGATGAGAAGCGGGCCATACAAGAATTTCACAAAGGTGATTGCAGAGAACACCACTACTGGAAAACCACTACGCACAAAATCCCGAGGACAGGTTACTACTGGCCTACAATCTTTGTTGATGTGTATAAAGAGGTCTCTAGCTGCCAGGAATGTCAGAGTTTTGACGATAGAAGAAATTTGCAGCCCCTGCCACTAAAGTCGATCTCATTCAAAGCACCTTTCATGTAGTGGGGTCTAGATTTCATAAGGGAAATAAATCTTCCATCCTCCACGCAGCACATATGGATACTCACAGCCACCAACTATTTCACGAAGTGGATAGAGGCAATCCCCACAAAGTAAGTGATCGATGCAGTCATCATCCAATTCCTAGAGACAAACCAACAATGCAGTTGCATTCAAGTCCAATAGGATGGAAATGTTTTGTCAGGATTACAATATAAACCTAGGGAATTCCATGACATACTATCCACAAGGAAATAGGTTAGAAAAATCCTCAAATAAGAGCCTAACCATAATCATCAAAAGACTCCTGCAAGACAATAAGAAATCTTGGCATAAAAATATTATCTATGCACTGTGGGAAGATCGGGTCACCACCAAGAATTCTATCTCAACATCGCCTTTCTAGATCGTATACGATGCAGATGCCATTTTCCCTACCTCACTGGGGCCACCTGTTAGAAAATTTTTGCAAGAGAAGGAGGCCGAGCCAAATGCTTCACAGAGGAGAATAAATCAGCTAATTCACACACAGCAGGGGAGGGGGTAGGTGTATGATCAATCGTAGCTTCATCAAGAGATGATAAACAAGGCCTTTGACAAACGCTCTAAATAGGAATATTTTTAGATAGGAGATTTGGTGCTGATATGGGACATGAGAAATGAAGATAAAGGGAAGAACGTAAAGTTTGACTACCTTTGGACAGGTCCATTCAAAATCAACATGTACTGCGGGAACAATTCTTTTTTCCTAGAAGGATTAAATGGAGATTGCCTTGGTTGGGGGCCTGTAAATGGCAGTTTCCTCAAGCATTATCTAACGAAATAAAATCCATTTAAGTCATTTGTCATTGTAAATAGTCATTTTATTTGTTTGTGTGTCAGATCAATAGGTCAACAAAAAATTGAAGCCCGAAGTGAAGGCCCAAAGTTTATGTTGAGTTTTGTTTTTTAGAAGCTGTGTCGATAGGTTTAGGTTGTGTTTTTATTTTTTTCTTTACAGTGCCAAAGAGTTGAAATGAGTACCAATGGTCAAGCACCTAGTATACTATTATTTGCTACCTCACGGGGATGATAACATCCCCATTGGAGCTAGTTGTTAGCGCTGCCATTTTTCTTTCCATTTAAAGTCAACTTTTAGTCACGTTGTGACCCATGCATCCAAACATGTGAAGTTGGGTACATAACACTGTGGGGTCGAAGTCAGCAAGTGGTCGGTTGGCCCTTGGAAATGGGAAGGGATATCAGAGTTAAAACATGCGTAAGTGGTACGGGTATGTCTTTTCCAGAGAGTCGAGTCATGTTAAGAAATCGATTTCTACGTGCCCCAGGTCGAGTCAAGTAGTTAATGGAAGTCACATAGGAAAGTGAAACAACTGTTATCATTTCATCATGAAGGTCGAGGGAATAAAAAATCACAGCATTTGTATCATGCATGTCCTGCAAACATTATCACCTGTGTTCTACATGTGGGGGTGTGCCATGGAAAATATGTAATTTGATTCAAACATCCCGTCGCCATGAATTCAATGTTCTCTGACACGATTCCTCCTTCTTCCTAAATCGTTATAAATTCCAGATGCTTGGAACCCATTTTAGTCATGAAACCAGGCCCGCACTATGTTTGCAATTTCCCTTTCCAGTTCAGGTTGATCAAAGTTCCCTCCCTGTGCATTTGTCGGATACACCACGTGCATAATACATACTAGTCGCACCATGGTTACCTCCCAAAGCATAAGAAAAGGTGTACGGAGTAGAAGAATTTCTAATTCCAAGCCCCAAAACGAATGGGATTTGTTCTCACCCATAGCAGGCATTCCCAAGGATGCGAAAGGAGTTATTCCTTTACCCACAGAGATGATCAGATCAAACCATGTGGAACCTGAAGAGGAAAGACTTGTGCAGGGAGGAAAGACAGTAGAAGACTTGTCTCCCCAACAACAAATACCTTAAAGAAGGGGTAGGCCAAGGAAGAAAAAGGAAGTTTAGGAAGCCCGAGTTTCAGAAGAGCTGTGTGCCAGGTGGGTGGCCGAAGAAATACTCATGTGCGCAATCCAGCTGCAGCCCGCTAGAGGATCAAGTCGTGAAAGAAGAAACAAAATAAGGGAAATGGGTATCATAGGAGTTAATGATCAAGAGCCATATCAATAATTAAAGCAGGCAAAGATGGCTATTGTTGAACTCTACCAGGAAAACATGGAGTTGAGGCAGAATCTAGTGACAAAGACTATGGAAGCATCAACATGGCAGGGTCATGAAGGGAACATGTCATGGTTAAAATGACATCTCAGAGAGGCGTAAGACACCATTGTACAGTTGCTTGAAGAATAGAGGCTATCAGAGGAAAATCATACAAAGCATTCTAGGGAGTGCGAAGAAGCTGAGAAGGAAGCCTACGTAGTGCTCGCCAACGTACAAAAAAAACAAGTTTAGCTGGTGTTTGTCTCTACATCCGCCAAACAGAAGACAAATTTTGGCAGTTTTGAAGGACACGTTTCCCTAAAGAGATATACCTTTTTTATAATGGCCATGAACATCAAACAACCACTTTACGTGCACATTTTTCCCAACAAATGAGTGCACGACAGAAATCAAAGCCTTTATAGTAGATAGCGAGTTCCTCGCAGACACCTATCCGCTCAGACATCTTATCGAAGGGAAATATGACACATATTTTCCTCATATAGAGACCTGAATGATGATCAGATCCTTGTGGAAAATTTACGAAAATTCATGTGTAAAAAGATGTCATTATTGTCTATTTTTGGATAGCACCATGTGAAGAGTCTCTAATGCATACCACTCAATTTCCTATTTTTTAGAGCTAGCAGTTAGAAAAATTGGCAGCCCAAATGGTGCCCTCGTTTATATATTTCATCTTTTCAATGTAATCCATGTTGGTTGGAAAAACTGGTATATACCGTAGCTATTGTATGAAATTTGATTTCTACTGAAACTTAATGCAAAAGTCCTATAACTTGATGTGAAGATTCTAATTGTAGCAGTTGGAAGTATTGTTTTCCCTTTCTCGTGTATGTGCTCCCTGTTATCTTATTCATATATTTTCCTATCTATTTTGGAACAAATTTTTGAACCTGTGGATTCTCTCCGCAACGCTCCCTGTTCGCGTCACTTAGACAAAACATTTTCTTTTGAAAGTTAACTTCGAATTTTCCCACAATGGTGCTCCAAGTTACTTCCTGTAATTTATTTTCACCACACATTCCTATTTTGCACTGAAGACTATTGCTTGCTTAGCCTTCATCCTCTCAAGTTCAGTCACCAAGTCATTTGTTTCCATTGTTCCCTTGAATCGACTCCATAGCCCACCGTCTTATTTTCTTGCGCCAATATAACCAGAGACCACTATATCAAAGGTGTTAAATCTAGTCATTGCTTTAAAATCCATATCCCGTGCAAATACCGTGCCCCTGAGAGAGCCCTCTCCGGATCCGAAAGGCTAGTTTTGGGTCTCAAAGTTGGTTGAAATAGTTACCTTCGTTGTCTGTTTATCATCCAAACAGATTTCTGGAGTGCTAAAACATATCAACATCAACTGAGATGCCTAACATCGGTGAGATATGGTTCAAGGCCATGACCCTGAATGTTTCTTTTTCCAAAGAATTCCTCAAACCAGAATACCAAGGGGACAATTTGTCAAAGGGTGTGCCCAGAAATCATTTGTTGGAGGGATTTGATAAGATGTTGAAGGTGATTCAAAGATACTTCACCTATGAAGGAAGATTTAACATTATATATCAATATCATATAAGGCTACTGCTATACTTCACAGGTAAAGATGCCATGAATATCTCTTTCTACCAATTTAGAAGTATTGACAACATGTCTGATAGGGTCCAAGCCAAATCAAAAGAAGTTGATACAAGTGTCTTTCATTCAAGCCTTATAAATATTCTAGTTATGGAGGAACTAAGAAAGAAAAATATGGATTGGGAATAATTTATTACCTCTTCACACTTCCAACTAAATGGTTCTCCCACTCCATAGTATAAAATGAAAATCCCTCTTCATATTGATAAGACTATAAATTCAGAAGTGAACAAGAAGAGGAAGATCACTAAGACTACTAGAGATGATAAAAAAACTAAGGATCATGAAAGAGTAGGACCTTCACAGTCTTCACAGAGAGAAGCTTCACCTATGCCAAATCCCAGTCCAGTAGAGGTTCCTTCAACTAAAGATACAAGTTTGAGAGGAAGGAAGTTGGTGTTTCCTTCACCCAGTTCATCTGACAAGGTTAAATCTAGGAGGCCTCTTACCAAAGAAACAACCAAGAAAGAGATACCTATGAAGGATGATGCAGTAGGATCTTCATTCCATAGGAAAGGTAAATCCATAGTTGTTGAGAATCTTGTTGAAATCATTGACACGACTACTCCTCAAAAGGAGAGCAATCATACTTTTAAGAGGCTCAAAAGACACCTTAAAGAGGCAAGGGATGAAGTTGATGAAATGAAGAAGGGGGAGTTGGTTGAAAATAATAATCTTAATGGACTCATGGATATGTATCGTGAAACTGTTAACAAGGACACATTTATAGCTAAAAGGTTTCGACCCCTCCATAGGTAGCTCATAAACTTATACAAACAAAACAAAGCCTACCAGGCTGAGATTAGAAAGCTAAAGATGGAGTATCAAACTTTCAAAGAATATATGGCCAAGAATAATCTTGATATGTTAGCTAAAGTTGCCATCAGGATGATTTCTAGAGTTAGAAAATGAAGAAGATGAACACCTTAACTCATATCAATTTTGACAGTTTCCTGTTTTTAGTATTTTACAATGTTGAGGATGGTCATGTTTGATAAATCATGTTCAACTACTGAGGTATTATATTCTTAGTCATATATCATGATCATATGTTATTATAATAGTTGGTGGCACTAGGAATGGTTTTTGGAATATTTTAATGCATTTTCAAATGAAATAAGCAGCTACAAGAAAGTTCGCAGTGCCTAGCATTGCGAACTCTGTTGTGAACTCTTGTTCTGGATATTTTGAAGGAATAAACATCTTCCAGATGTTCATATGAATTCATGAAACTTGTCTGAGGGTCGTTTTTAATTTGGGAAGCCACCTGCCAAAGGAAGAATGCACTCAAAGGGACAATTCATCAACAATAAATCAATGTTAAGGGCGCTGCCAACATTAGCCTAGTTTTTATCATTTTAGTTATTTTATGTTATCCACCTATTTCCACACTTCTTTGAGGGCACAAGGATCCTAGGATAAGGTAGTTTTTTGGATTTTAAAGTTGTCATTGATAGTCTAGACTATAAAAGAAACAATGTAACTCAGTTAGAAGGTTCGAATGAATGTTATGAGAATCATATTTTTATGTTGTGAATGTAATAGAGACAACTTTGATTTTATGTACCAGACTTGAGACATTTTGGCTAATAGAAATCATCCTTTTCCCTTTATCATATTAGTTTTTTCTTCCTCTGATTTACATTTGTTGAAGGTTTCAATTGATCTATTGTATCTGCATTTTAGTGAAGGATTTGTTGTGATGTTGTTCATGATTTTATCAGAGTTTCCCTTTTGATTTAAGAAGTTCTTGTTTCAAAAGTTTTTTTTCATATATCTATTAGTATTACCTGATGTAAATGATAGATATATTTCACCTTTCTTAGTGAAGTCTTCCCCCTTATTTACCTTATTCTTTAAACCCTGATCCAATTTATTCAAAATATCATTTGTTTGTGCATATTATCTACAACTTGATGTGATTGACACTGTTTTCCTGTGTTTTTTAGCCATTCCCCACCTTATCATAAAAAATTATCTTTAAACCTACTTATGGGTGTTGATCTTACACTTTAGCAGTCAAAGTGTGACTTTCAGTGCTAACACTAGTTAACTGATACTAAGAGGGAGTTTGTTTCTTTTACTTGAGCATACACATAGAAACCCCATCTTAGTGTGCATTACTCCTTTTGTGGAGATTTCTATATATTGTACTCATGTTCAAGTATTAATACAATGTGATTTGAGATGGTTTCTTAGTCTCTTATGTGTGAAGATTGATTATATTTTTATCTCTCTTCTCATTCTTTTTCAATTAACTAGTGTAGTATTTCCTACTCACAATTAGATATTGGAGTGTGGTTTAATCTTACATGGTATTGTAAATATTATTGTGAAGGATTATTCACTTTTATTGCATGTTTATAGATCAGATTGTACATCTCACGGAGAACTATGGATCAACCATCTTCTTTCGTGATCTTGGCACCCTTCAAATACTTTGAGTGGAAGCCCACGATAGATCTTCTACTTTGCAGTGAGGGTTTGTATAGGGTCACCATGGGGACTGAGGTCAAGCCTACTTCATACATAGAGAAATAAAAGTACTTCAACAGAATGGATGATGTCTATGATATATTTTTCTTGAGAATTTCTATAGATATCCTCTTCCATGTTGATACTTGCAACACTCCTAATGATGTTTGGACAAAGTCGAAGGATTTTCTAGGAAAGAAAGACTACCTAAGAGGTCATCGACTAGAGTCTACATGCATTGAATCCAAGTGATTTTGACACCCTACAAGAATAATTCTGTAAATTTAAAACTTTAATTTCGTGTGTTAGGGCTTTTGGAATTGATAAGAAACATGAACAATTAATATTTTCAATTCTAACCAAGCTAGAACTAGAGTATTTTTTCTACATTTGTTATTTTCATACTACCAGATTAGCTATAGGGTCTACATGGAATATGTCATCCCTGGATGAGTTCATGGAGCCACTTATCCATGAGAAGACAAAGCTAATCCATATAGGGTAACTCAATAATTCAAATCCTCATGCTCTTACAACTCAAGGAAGTTCAGAGAATAATAAGCAGAAGAACAAGGGTAAGAAGGACGAAGAGAAAAAAAAGGAAGATAAAACAAATTCCACATATGAGAGTTTGAGTTCCAAGGAATCAAAGAGAAAGAAGGAGAATATCAAGTGTTCCTACTATAACAAGGGGTTTCCTCCTAATATTTCTTTCATGAAAAATACTATAGATATCATGGCACAATTACTTGAGAAACATTACCTCGAGGATTGTATCCCAGAAAACAAGGAAGAATCCATCGGACAAGCCATCATCGGAAAGAGGTAATGGTCATGTATTACTTTCTATTTAATCTTATCATAATTCTTAGGTGCTTGATTTAGGGGCTACCCATCACATGGCTTCATCGGATAGACCTTTCTAATACTTGGAGACTTGTTCCAAAACACTGATATTCATGGGAGATGATTCTCCTATTGAGGTGTGCGATAGGGGTAGAGTTGATATAGACAATGGATGCTTTGAGGATGTACTTAATGTTCCAAAGCTTTTAGTGAATCTTCTCTCCATCTATCAAATCACTCATTTAGGTTGAGGGAAGAAAGTGGAGTTCACTCTGAACTCAATTTTTAATTCTAACTTGTCAGATGGTTCAAAAATTGTTGTTGGTGAGGTTAATCACCATTCAAAGTTGTACACATTCTCTCACTTTACTCATAAATATGATTACATATCTCTTATAAAACATGCTAATTAATATTCCAAGTTTCTAGATACTACTTTAGATACAATATTCATTCAGAGGAGTGTTAATTTTGAATAGGGTCCTTCACAAGTACTTCTGGAGTAGTTCACACCTCCATCTCTACCGCCACTAGTTGCATAACTTCATTAGACTTATTTAGATCAGATTTATTATTATATCTATGAATATGATATCTATTATATTTATAATTAGAATCAATAAGTTTCAATTCCATAGGATCTACCACGATGGGCACAACAAACTCTTCAGGAAGTAGGTGATCTAGTGGGTGATCTCGTCGATCCACAGAGAACCAAATCTTAGTTTGTGGAGCCTTCGCAATATCTTACTACCATAGATCATTTTATTCCTATTTATTGTTATATGGTGCTTGGATGAGACCCTCAATATTATGTAGAATATGAAGGTAACCCCCATTGGGAGGTAGCTATGAAACATGAGTACAATTCCCTGATGGAGAAGAACACATGGGAGTTGGTTCATCTACCTTCCAATAGGAATATTGTTAGATGTAAGTGGATTTTCAAGACAAAAAGGGATATTGATGGATAAATTACAAAGTATAAGGCTCAGTTAGTAGCTAAATGTTTTTGACTGGTACAAGGCATTGACTATAAGGATACTTTTGCATTGATTGTCAAGATTGACTCCATTCAATTAGCTCTAGCTAATGCAACAACTAGAAATTAGGAGATACACAATATGGATGTGAAGAATGAATTATTACATGGATATATTAATGATGAGATATATATGGGGGTGTTTGGGTACATACTTAGTGACATACTCTTTTTTTCCATTTTTCCTACTATTTAAGAGGATTGTTATTTATATCATGTCTATTTATAGAAGGTCTATTTTTAGTAGGTGGATGCATATGTAATAATACCATGGGTTTCCAAAACCATGGGCTTATAAACCACCATTAGGTAAATTCCTATTTTCTAGGAGGAAGAGTGCTTCATTCCTTGATTTTAGGAGATAATTCGTATTGCATGGCTAGAGAGTGCACTCAAGTGAGAATATTGTTCTCTTGAATAAGTGAACACTTCTCCTTAAATATTATGTTCTATTACTAGTCATGGATTCCATTTATAAATGCATGAGTTTTCACGTATGCATGGCTAACTCCATTTATGACTAGTTAAGTCCATTTTTGGCTAGTTAATTGATACTAAGAGGGAGTTTTTTTTTTAACTTGAGCATACACATGGAAACCCCAAACTAGTGCACCTTACTCCTCATGTGGAGAGTTTTATATATTGTACTCATGATCAAGGGTTAATACAATGTGACTTGAGTTGTTTTCTTAGTCTATTATGTGTGAAGATTGATTCTATTTGTTGGACAGACGTTGTGGAAATAATATTCATGAAAATCCTAAGTATGGAATATGTGCACAAAAGAAGAAGAAAGAAGACAATGAAGGATCGAGAGTGCATAGTTGAAGCAAATTCAAGAGTATAGTGCACAGAAAAAACACACTTGGTGGAAGAATAAAACATAAGGATAAAGCAAAGGAATAAAGTAGAGAACAAAGAAAGAGAAGAAAGCAGGTGAAAAGGAAGGAAAATAGTTTGACATGCTAAAAAAAAAAAGATGTGCAAAATCAAGAAGACCAACTGTCGAAAAGGAAAAAGAAACATGAAGGAATAAAAGAAAGTAAAGCATCCCGAATAACAAGCCAATACGAGTTGTCAGCAATTGTCAAGAATTGTAATAGGGTTTTGGGGTGCGCAAAGTAGGGTTTTAAGCCCTAGAATTCATGTATAAATATGTAATGGGTTGGAAAGATAGGGGTTCACTCTGATTCTCTAGTTATCTCTTGTTACATTTTGTTCTCTAGAATAGGATGAGAAGGAAAGAGTGTATGTCTCAATGTTTAGGAGATGTTGAAGAGAGAGAGAGAGAGAGGCTTGCATGGTAGAGCGGCTAGGCTAGAGGAAGGAAAATATAGAATGATGTATATTTGTAAGAAAAATGTGCAAGCCTGAGATAATTACAAAAAGAATAATAAAGAAGTCAGTCATTTTGGATGTAGCCCAAAGTTGGGTGAACCACATTAACTACTGTGTTTATTTGTATCTTATGTGATGGATAATGAATATTCTCTATATGCATGTTAAATTAGATCTATTCCTTACATGATAGTTGTGCAATGGGTATGAATGTTATAGTACTTAGTTTATGTTTAAATCCGGAGTAAGATGGTAATACATAACTAAATTTAATAATTAACCTAAGAAGAGAAAATACAAAATAATGTGCACGAAACAGATAAGTAAGAATGACAAAGATGATCACCTCCCATCCCCTCACTATTGCAGAAACACGGTTCCTATAGCCCCAATAGATGCCTCGGATGAGACTTCACTTGCATGAAGGTGATGTTGAAAGGTCCAATGTTTGAATGGTTTTGTTGGTCAAGATAACTCAAACCTAGGGTCTGACAACTGCGTGCATGCCAACAAATGGTTCCATTGTTGGGACCCAAAATCTGTGATTGAGGGAATGTTTTGGAGACTGACTAAAAAATAAATCTTGGAATGGTTAGAAGGGAAGGAACGAGAGTTTTCTCGGAAAGAGAATAGAAAACCTTGGATGAGTGACAAGAAATGGATGCAATGGTATGTGTACACAGAGTTGCATGAAATATTCTTTGGCAAGTTTTTTATTATTTTGAATGAGTGGTTAGAAAGATTAGTGGAGAATACTAGAAGGTATTGAACCACAACAATGAGGAATTTGACTCCTGAGTTGGTAAGGAAGTTGAACTTTGTAAGTAATAAAACTTCTCACACAGTAGACTTATGGTTG
Source organism: Picea glauca (assembly GCA_000966675.3). NCBI lineage: Eukaryota > Viridiplantae > Streptophyta > Pinopsida > Pinales > Pinaceae > Picea > Picea glauca. The sequence continues at coordinate 92,866 of JZKD02S1675111.1, forward strand.
GATAGTATATTAAGAGAATATAATTTAGAATTTGTAGTAGATTGTACCCGATCATACAATGTTGCAGAAAGGGATTAATTCACAGGTCCACGTAGAAAATTCATGAAAGCGTTGGGTACGTGGATAAAGATGTTGTTCTGTGAAATGTGTGTGATGACAATGGAGTCTGAATTCTAAGGGAATTTGCACACATAGGGAAACCAGAGGATGAAAAGAGGATATTCTGAGAATAGGAGAGAATGAAGGAATAAAAGAAGAAGGAAGGAAGGGATTGAGGATGCAGAGAACCGAAGAAGTTGTATCAGAGGAAGAAGATGAATTTGTAGTGTGTAGTGGAAGGAGGTACAAGAGAAAAAATATTGGGGATGATAAAGAAGAGCCATGTAGTGAGCCAGAGTGGAGAGGACCTTACAAAATAGTCAAAATCATGGATAATATGAATACCACACATATAAGGAGACGAATAAGATTCTCAATATAGTCCTATAATAGAAGATTCGTCTAGTCCTACTCATACTGGATCTTGTGTCGAATCCATGACCTCATGTGTCCCACCACAATCATATATAACATTTGAAGATATATCAAAAGAACTCATAGTTATCAAGGAAGGATAAAGTAGTAGCAATCAGAGTAGTGGAAGCAGTGTGCAGATTTAGAGTCGACCAACATCGCTAGGAGGAAGACTACACAAAGAAACATGGAAGGGGTAGAAAACAACCTCAGAACTACCTAATTTTTAAGGAGTTGGGTCAGAGGACCCAAAACAACATCTATTTGTCTGTGAGGAAATTTGGACTACAAAGAATTTCCAGGATGAGGCTATAAATATGGTGTAGTTGGAAAAAACATTTAGAGGTTTTGTGTTAGTCTGGTACATGAAGCTGCAGAGTACCACACCTATAGGAGAAGCCAAGACTTTGCCAGAGATAAGACAAGAATTGTTGAAAGAGTTCAGGAAGCCGAAGTCTGAGTCGCAGTACATCACAAAGATGAAGGAGATTAAATGAGTGCAGACTGAATCAATATGGGATTATGACCAACATTTTAAGGATGTGGTGGGTAGACTAACATTCCATATCCCTAATCAATAGCATCAAGAATGGTTTATTGCAGGACTTCTACCACACATTCACAGGTTGTTGATTCAAAAGAAGATTGTGTCACATCCTGAAGCTTTGGATATTGCAATGAAGTTGGAATCATACCCTGTAGGAGATAGCGGAGGGATGGCATAAGTCCAAATGTAGTTGGGTTCCCTGATAATTCAATTGGAAAAACTCACAAAAGGGAAGGAGAAATGAAAACAAGTTTGGTGTACCAAGTGTAGGACCGAAGGCCGCCACAAGGATGAATGTCCAACATTCACATAGTATTTGGAGACTGGAGCACGGAATAGACTACCAGGAAGATGATATTGTGACATATGTAATAAATGGGGACATCATCCAATTGAGTTTCCATTCGTACATAAGTATTCGAGTACACCAAGGAACTTATTTTGCAATTTTTGCAAGTCAGTCAGACATGAAGAGAAGGATTGTCGCACATTTGATTTGATGAGGGAGCACACTTCATATATGTAAAGGGTTTAGGAGGAGAATGTTTTGGCAGAAGGAGGTGGTCCACAATATAATAATCAGAGAGGATTTAACCCAGGAAATAGAGGAAATTTTGGCATATGTCGAGGCAAAGGAAATTTTGGTAGAGGAGAAACAGGGTCAATAATATGTTACAATTGTAACCAATTGAGAAACTTAGCGCAAGACTGCCTGAATATGTGTAAAATGTGCACATATTGTAGAGCCCTGGACTATGTGATAGAATATTGTCCTCAACTAATTATGAATTGGCAAGCCAGAGGGAATCAGAACCCAAATCCAAAACAAAATGTACAAAATATCTCAACCGAAAAATGCAATGAAGGACCTATAATAGCAATAGTTACATGTGGAGAATCTAGAATAGGAGATGATGTGACAAATGGAGGGAAGCGGGCTAAGAAATGGGTAAGGAAGTCACCAGGACCTATGCCAACATTTAACCCTCGGCAAGAAAAGGAGACATATCAGGTGAATAGAAAAGAGGTACTTGGACAGGATTAGGGGGCATCAACATTATCAGTGTCGCATGTCAATGATTGTGCTAGGCCATAGAAGCCAACTGGGAAGGTAAACACTCTAAGAGAATTATTGAGAAGCTGCATAGAGAAAATGAAATATGAAATGACATTGAATACATTATATGGAATGATTTATTATTGTACATAAGGAAGGGAAACTCCCATCCCACAGAGGGTGGTGAATCAAGTACTGCATAGAAACAAGACCAACGAAGAATTCATATTTTGTGCACAAATTTGTGAATATGATGTGGATAATGTTATCTTGGACTTGGGATCTAATGTGAATATATTACCTAAGTAGACCTCAGATATGATGGGAAAACCAAATTTTATCTGGTCTCATGTTCAATTATGGCTCATGAATTAGCACAAGATAGTACCAATTGGTCAATTGAAAGGATAACATGTGAACATAGACGGGGGGCACAGTGTGGTAGACTTTGAAGTTATTGAGATCATGGATGACTCTCAACCATATCCAACACTGATGGGACTTGAATGGGCCTTTGATAATTATTAAATCATTAATATGAAGAGGGAAATGATATTTTAAGTTGGACATTTGAAAGTTACTACACCATTGGACCCAACAAAAGGAAATAGATACATAGAGCCAACAATAAGAAATGACATTGACAACTTGTATAACATGACTGCATGGATGCATGATTATGTTAACCCCATTGCAGATGGTGCACTAAGTTGGAGTAGTATCATTTCATCTGCATCAGATACAAAGGAATGCCTCGAGCATTGGCAGCAGAGGATGCATAAAGTATCAACTAGACGATCTTCACACATAACCCAAGCATTGCGTTGGATTGGAATAGATCTATGTGATCCACCCAGGTATGATGGATTGAATGATATAAGTTTTTCTGTAAAGGTATTTGAGTTGTAGGTACCTGAACAACAAAGGTTGTTGGCATTATATTTTGTCCTAAAAGAAACTTCGGGTAGATGGTGGTTTTGCACACAAAAAGGGAGGGAATATTGGTCACAATGTAGAAGACTAATGCAAGTGATATTTGATACCGAGGTAGAAAATATTGTGTTAGCATCGGAAGTCACTCCTGGATTGCTTGCAGGATCAGAGCCCGACACCCATCAGTTTAATGTCACGATTGGTTTATAAAGGGGTGATCAAATGGAGATAAAGACTCGAGGAGGTATTACTCTAACTCAGGGACTCGGTCTGGTATGTAAGTAACAAAGGAGGTCTCGACCTAACTTCAACCAGTGGGTTGATTAAAAGATGAGTAGGTGGAATAATTAATAAGAAAGGTGGACAAATAGCTTTGGGCAACAGGCTTTTGGCAGTTTGCAGAAGAAAGACTCTAAATGCAAGATCCACTTGGTTCAGGGTCTCAAGAAACTGAAAGGGGACTTGACTGGATCCTCCAATTCCAAGTCACTCAGCGCTGGGAAAAATCACAAGAATTGATTAGAGACAGTGCAACTATTACAGTGATCCATTAGAACATCATCCTATAATAGCTACAACTCAACTGGATCCTTCAATTCCGAGCTGCTCTAACATAGGGTAAACAAAGACATGAAAGAAACTGGCATTCATAAGGCAAGAAGTCTCGAAAGTTCATACATAACCAGAGAAACAATGCTTCATTAAAGCTTTTTAACTGGGAGCTCTGTTCGACCATCGATGCCTACAAAAATACAAAAACTGAGTCTATATACTCAGGGAACTTCACCTCACAGAGGCGTATACAGTTACTCAAAGCCGGATGTCTCTTCAGTCAAACTCGTACTGATGCCTTCTTTTAAGGGCCATCTTAACTAAGAATGGCTCTTGTAAGGAGAGTAGCTGAGCCATTAAGTGCTGAGCTAGCGTACGCAGACTTCTCTGTTAATTTGAAGACTTTATTATGGTGCCTTTGAGAAAATCGATACACAGGACCACCTCGGGCAAACGGCTTGCCAGAAACTCCATTCCCTTACTTAATGAATGAGAGGAAGTCTCAACCACCCGCTCTTGTCATCATTTACTTCAGACGAGAAGCAGTATGGCGATCGGATCTGATAGTGCTTGGAGACCGCGATGATCCTCTCTGCAAATGAACTCGGCGCCTTCGGCCTTCTTCCTGCAGCTCCTTCTTTTCCTCAAGTGACCGCGAGCTGTGACCTTATGCCTATCTTCAAAGGGGCTTTCGGCACCTCGCGTCTCGCGGCTGGGAGGAGGCTGGTATTCGATCTTCAAAGTTGCGAGGGGCGATGAGGCGAGGAGCATAATCACACACCATGTACCCCTCTAGATGGATGGATGAGATCATCTTAGCAATACTGTGGGCCCGGGTCCTCGCGACCTCGCAATCTCGTCGGTTTAACCGTCGAGTTTTCTCCCTCCTATTTCACGAGTCCTCGAGATGCGAGAATTCACTAGAATGCTAACTTTATCTCCAGCCAACGTGTGTCCACCCATCGACCACGCGGTCCCACCTTATTTTCTTCCATACGTTCACATGAACCGTGACACTTCGCAACTCGCAAATCCTAATGCCAATACCTCAGGACTTCTAGCAGCGATATCCCGAGGGCTTCTGCCACCTGTATTCCAACGGTCGAAATATCGCAACCTCGCAACCTCATGATGCTCGCGGCCAATTCCTTGGGTATTTTCTTACGAGACTCCGATGCCCAAGTCCCCGATGCGGGTAATCGCGTGACAAGCATCCGCTCCCGAACCAACAGTCCAGATCTGTTCTTCTTTCGATCCGACGAATGACACTGTTCACCCTTTATTTAAAACTTCTGTGCTATACTTGGCGTGACTCGACTGACTGCAATTACCCACTGACCGTTGATATGCTTTGCGAAATAGACCTTGGATGCTACCGATGACATTTTTCCCACTCGCTTGACCTGCTACTTGGAAAAACAAGGATTCTCCTGTGTTGCGCTTGATCATTTCATGCAACTTACAGACCTGAATGCTCTCGAGCTCATGACAACATTTATCACTAACATTAGGCTCCATGGGGGATAGATTCGTCCCTTTGATGCTCTAAGAACTCCTTCTGCAGCTCCAGTCGCCTTTCTGTTGGGCTATGGAGTCACGTATTAGACCGAAAACATGCAAAAAGAAACTGAACAAAGAACTTAAAAGACAATATTTACAAACAGAGGAGTCGTCTAAGGCTCAAATAAAACATTTTTTCAGAAAATGCCCATTCACTGGGCTGTTGAAAACCTCTTCACCCTCCAGATCCCGCAACCCATAGGTGTTTTTGGAGAAAATCTCATAGATTTTGAAGGGGCCGATCCAGAGGGCGTCGAAATTTTCAGTGCTTGCCTTTATCATGTCTGGGTGCGTCCCACTTAAATACCAAGTCCCCGATCTCAAACTCCTTCTTCCTAACCTTTCTGTCAAAAGCCTGTTTGATCTTCTGCTGATGACTATAAGTTGCGTCCCTCACTTATTCTCTGATCTGCTTCGCTTCCACTATCTGATGGATTCTTATGATCATATGATCAATCTCTCCTTCGAGGTCTTGGAGGAACTTTTCCACATATAAAGAGAACTGAGTAGGGAAAACAACTTTCGTCTCGTAAACAAGTTGGAAAGGTGAGATGCCCAGGGACTTCTTAGTTGTCACTCGGTCAGCCCACAGAGAAAATTTGAGTTTTGAATCCCAGGCCCTTTTATTGTCTTCCAATAATTTCTTAATGAGCTTGATCATACTTTTATTGGAAGATTCCACCAGTCTGTTTCCTTGAGGATAATAGGGGGTAGAGTGAATCGGTGAAATCTCAAATTTCTCACAAAACTTGACTAGAGGCTCAGACTTGAAGGGAGCGGCGTTGTCAGTGACAATTCTGCTGGGGAAACCAAATCAGGCTATGATGTCTTCTAGGAAACTGATAATCACTTTGTGGGAAGTGTTTCTGGTGGGAACAACTTCTATCCATTTGGTGAAATAGTCTGTTGCTGTCAGAATCCATTTGTTTTGGCCGCTTGAGGGAGGATGAATTTCTCCGATGAAGTCCAATCCCCACTGCTGGAAGGGTGCTAAGACTACTATAGGCTTTAATGGCAGAGATTTGAGCTGCTGCTTTCCTGAAACTTCTGGCATTTTATGCAAGCTCTAATTTCTCTGCAGACATCAATGAATAAAGTGGGCCAGTAATACCCATCTCAGAGGATCTTATGGGTTGTGGTCTTCCAGAAATGATGACCCCCACAAAGGCCACTGTAGAAATCAAACGTAACTTTATGGGCTTCTTGTGGGTCCAGGCACCTTAAAAATACCCCTAAAGGGTCCTTCCAATACAAAGTTTGGTCAATGAGGCAATATCTGACTGCCTTGAGCTTTAGAACTCTTGCCTTGCCTTTTTCCATGCCGTCAGGAGGTCTCAATTCTTGCAGAAAATACAAGATATCTTCATACCAGGGGCATGCTGCTAGTGATAAGGCATTCTGGAAATGCTCGTTAGACGAATCAAATTTCTCATTGATGAAGTTAATTCCCAAGGCCTTGCAATTGGATTCATCCAGCAGCTTGGCTAAACCTTTCCCTTTTATCAACCTAGTGGGCTTAATCTCCAAATCGAATTCTAGGATCTTGGTGATCCATTTACCTCTCCTCCCATCTATGTCAGGCTGTATCAGAATGTCCTTCACAGAGGTCGAAGGAACATATGCAGTGATCTTCGAGTGTAAGACATAGACTCTGAAAGATTTGAGAGATTTCACCAAGGCTTAGGCCTGCTTCTCCATGATCTCGTACCGGAGTTCTGAATCTCTCAATACCTTACTATAGAAGGCAATAGGTTTCTCTTTCCCTTGATCATTTTTTTGCAACAAGATCGCTGCTAGTGTATCGCAAGAAGCAAAAGAAAAAATCAGGAAATCTTTAGAATAATCAGGCTAATTAGCACAGGTGCCTCAGTCAATGCCTTCTTTATTTGGACAAAAGATTCCTTGGGTTCAGCAGTCCATTTTATTTCATTTCCCTTCCTGAGCATGGTCGTGATGTGTTTCTCCAGTTCAGCAAAATTTGAGACAAATCTCCTCAGAAAATTTATCTTCCCCAAAAAGGCCTGAACTTCCTTCTTAGATCTGGGAAGTGACAAGGTCTGAAGTGCTTCCACCCTGCTAAGGTCAATCCTTACTCCTTCTGCAGACACTATGTGGCCCAAAAGATTCCCCTCCTTCATAGAAAACAAATATTTCCTGGGGTTCAGGGATAGGCCAAACCTCCGAAACTTTAGGAAAACCCTTTTCAGATGACAGCGGTGCTCCTTGTCTATCCTGGAGAAGACTATGATATCATCCAGATAGATCACCATGAACTGATCCTTCTCTCTGATGAACGCTATGTCCATGGCTTTCTGAAATTTTGCTCCTGCATTCATCAATACGAAAGGAATTTTAGCATACATGAATGTGCCCCAGGGAGTGGTGAAGGTTGTCTTCTCTCTATCCTCAGGCATGACTAATATTTGATTGTAGCCAGAGAAGCCATTGATCATGGATATTCTAGATGCACCAGTGACCTTCTGCAATATGTGCTCCATGTTGGGCAGGGGATAATTGTCTTTCCTTGAGCTCCTGTTCAGGTTCCTGAAATCAACACAGATTCTGATTTCCCCACTCTTCTTTCTAACTGGGACTAAATTGGCCACTCAATCGAAATATCTCAAGGGGACAATGATTTGGGCATCTAGCATCTTCTTCACTTCTTTCTCCATGACAGGCAGCAACATGGGATTTATTGGTCTCATCTTCTGCTTGAACGACTTAGCCTCTTCCTTCAGTGGGATCTTGTGCTCAATGACTGATGTGTCATATGCCTTGAGATCTTCGTAGGTCCATGCAAACACATCATCAAATTGCCTCAGCAACTCAGTATATTCAGCCCTCTGCTCATTGGTCAAACTCTTTGACAGCTTGACAAACTTAGGCTCCTATGGTGTGCCAATGTTGCACTCAGCCATGTCAGCATCATCACCTGAAACTCTACCCTTTATTGCCACATCATTCCCGTCGAACAAAATTTTTAACGGGACTAGTCCCCTCAGAATGTGATTGCTAGGAAGCTGAATAATGTCATGCTTTGCTATTTTACTCAGCAACTCACCCCCATCCAACCTTTCTTCAGAGAAATAATATTGATTGATATGCAGCTCTGAAAACTCCTCGATAGTATCCAATAATTTCTTGATCTCAAGATCGTCCTCAAACACCTTCCATTGCTTAACATTGTCAGGTATGGAGGGCCTGTATTTTACTTCTACATCATACCTCAGTTTGGGAGACAAGGGTACTTTGAAAAGGCTTGCGGATGTAGCCAACGAATTTGCCACTGTGTTCTTCTCTCTTGGGATGAAAGAAATGTTGAAAGCTGGGAAGAAACTGTCAACAATATCCCACACCTCATTTATGTAGCTCCTAAGTCAGGGATGCTTAGCCTGATAAGCGTTTCTGACCTGCTGGACTACCAACTCGGCATCTCCGAACACTGCTACCTCTTGAATTCCCATTTTCCTTGCGGCTCTTAATGCCAGGATAAGAGCTTCATACTCTGCCACATTGTTAGTAGCTTCAAATTCTAATTTGTATGAAAGAGATGTGGTCTCCTGAGCAGGTGACACAAAAACTACTCCAGCTCCAGCACCTTCTCTGGAGGAGGCTCCATCAAAGAACATTTTCCATACGGGGGTGATGGAGGGAGGAACTTCAGGGGAAACGGTGGGTTGCTTTCTGAGTTTGAGAGGAGGCTCGGGGGCATGGGTGAGCTGTAGTAAACTGGAGCCTAAATCAGTGTCCAAGGCAAAGATGGGATGATTGGTGGGGTTAGCTTCATCACTGATTATGTAGGCTAGTTGGGATTCCCTATATAGTCTTCTATTCTCTCCTCCAAACACTGGGATAGTAGAATATGTAAGGTCCATCTGAAAGGTTCCCCCCAGTCTTTTTATCCAAGATCTTGACAATAGCATACCGAACTTGGGGGGGACATCAGCTACTACGATATCCATGACCACACTTTTCATGGGCAGTTGAAACAAGGTTACAACTAGGTCTTTAATAACTCCAAGACACTGAACTCTCCTGGAGTCAAAAGAATAGAGGTCATGATAAGCTCAGGTGACTTCTAGTCCTAATTCTTCCATGACAGTTTTGGGCATGAGGTTTTGAGAAGCCCCTGAATCCATCAAGCAGTTGTGAAACACTTTATCATGTATGTTCAGGGATGTGTAGAAGGGAGGGGATGAATCATCTCTATCTTCTACCATGGGACCTAGGACAACTGTTGGATTTTCATTTTGGAGGTTTATGGAGTCTGTGGGAAGACATGAAGCTTCATACTGTAAAATATTAGAGAAGTGTTTTTTAAATTCTCCATGTTTAATTAGCTCAGTGAGGGGCACATGGATTCTAATCTTTTGAATCTCATGCTCAAAATTGAAAGAAGATGTAAGCTTTCAAATCTCTCTTATTTCAGGGGCATGATTGTGGACAATGGGAGAGAGGGGTTGAGCTTTCTTACCTCTGTGACCATCTTCTACTTCATTAGCAGGTTTCTCTGTTCTAGTGGAGTGCTCAGGAATATCAGGAGTTGTTGTCTTTTTTTCGGACCTCAGGTTATACCTGCCTCGGCCGCCGCTAGCCTTGTCCCTTTTGCTTAGTTGATTCAACTGACTGTCCATGAGAGACTCCTCGTAGGATGATTGAGTGAGATGAGTAAAAGGAGGAGTGTCTCCGAAGAAATGGATTTCATGATCGGGCTCATCTATTTCCCCTTCTTCCTCCTCGGTTATAAAATTGAATTGGAAAGGGGCTTGAATCTTCTGATCTTCTCTGTCTCTTCTCCTCTCTCTTTTCACATTCAGGGGAGTAAAATTGTTCGGTCTCCTGAAACCTCCTTTGTTTTCAGCGTTTTTAGGGCCCTTGTATGCTTGCCTCCCTTCCACCTTCATTCTCTCCATCTCTGCAGATAGAGACTTCACCATTTTGGTCAGCTCATCCACTTGAGGGTGGGGCACCGATGGGCCAGAAGTTGAGGCTTCGGATCTTCCCTTTTTTCTGTCTGCATCGACCTTGTTCCTTAGTCTATCAGCCACTAATACATTGGATTCCACTTCTATGGCTGCATATTGCATTTGAGCTAAGGAGGTGGCTCTTATTTCTCTCAATAATAGGCAAAAGTCGGGGCCAAACGCACTAGCGTACGAAATATTAGCTGAGGCTTCTGAAGGCTTTATCTCGGCAGGGATTTTGTTATACATTTTATTAAATATTTTGGAGACGTCAGAGACAGACTCTCCTTCCATATTCTTCAAAGACCCAAAATCTGTCATGTAATACATGAAATCCTTCCTATCTCCCCACTTCCTCAGGAAAGCACTATCTAGAGCTTCAATCCCAGCAATAGATCTGGGAGCCAACCCTCTAAACCACTTCCTTACTTCGCCATCCAGGCTCTGGACGAAGACTCTCATCCAGACATCTTCATTTTCAATATTAAGGTTGTCTGCATAACTGTAGAAAGCAGTCAGGTGCTCTTCAACAGTTATGTCTCCTTCCCCAGTGAACTTGGGCATGTATTTCAAGTAATCCCCAGCAGGGAGAGGATTCATAGGAAGGGGAAGAACTAAGGGAGCATATATGGCAGCGACTATGGTGTCCATTCTATTCATAGGGGGATTAGCACTAGCCATAGGAATATTAGGTGGAGGATAACTCAGAGGAGAAGGAGTTCGCGAAGGGGCTACTGGGAATGAGTCCCGAAGAGGAGTGGGAAACGAGAGAGGATTTAAGAGGAAGGCTAACGAGCTCAAGTCCGCAGGTGCTCCTCTTCGTTAAGGAGTGGGAAAATCCTATGCAGTCATGGATCTTCATCGATAAACAACTTCAAAGGAGAGGGGAGTGACAAGGGTTTCTCCTTCTAGTCCCAGACCAAGAGGGGAAAACTCAGCAGGAACTCTCCCAAAATTTACGAAACGGGAAGCCTCTGAAGGGGGTCTATCAAGAAACTGAGGAGGAAAAAAAGGATTTCTTATAGAAGAAGATGGTGGATTACCTATTTCGGCGATGGAAAATTCTTTTGCCAATCTCTTTACCTTTCTACGCATCGCTTCTGATTCAGATTCAGGTGTAGCTAGAGGCAGCTGTGGATGAGACCGCGTGTGTCTGCCTTTGAAAGCCACAATTAAAACAGTGGGTTCGCTCCAGTGGATTCATCACAATGGAGTCGCCAGGTGCACAGTAGCAATCTTCAAGTTCTGATATCCGATTCACCTTCATAATCAGAGGCTCAATGTCGTTCTGCCCAGAGAAAATCTTCAACTTCATCCCTGGCAGTGGCGCCAGAAATGTTAGCGTCAGAAGTCACTCCTGGATTGCTTGCAGGAGCAGAGCCCGACACCCATCAGTTTAATGTCATGATTGGTTTATAAAGGGGTGATCAAATGGAGATAAAGACTCGAGGAGGTATTACTCTAACTCAGGGACTGGGTCTGGTACGTAAGTAACAAAGGAGGTCTCGACCTAACTTCAGCCAGTGGGTTGATTAAAAGATGAGTAGGTGGAAGACTTGGTAATAAAGGTGAACAAACAGCTTTGGGCAACATGCTTTCGGTAGTTTGCAGAAGAAAGACTCTAAATGCAAGATCCGCTTGGTTCAGGGTCTCAAGAAACTGAAAGGGGACTTGACTGGATCCTTCAATTCCAAGTCACTCAGCGCTGGGAAAAATCACAAGAATTGATTAGAGATAACACAACTATTACAGTGATCCATTACAACATCATCCTATAATAGCTACAACTCGACTGGATCCTTCAATTCCGAGCTTCTCTAACAAAGGGTAAACAAAGACATGAAAGAAACTGGCATTCATAAGGAAAGAAGTCTCGAAATTTCATACATAACCAGAACAACAATGCTTCATTAAATCTTTTTAACCGGGAGCTCTGCTAGACCATCGATGCCTACAAAAATACAAAAACTGAGTCTATATACTCAGGGAACTTCACCTCAAAGAGGCGTATACAGTTACTCAAAGCCGGATGTCTCTTCAGTCAAACTTGTATTGATGCCTTCTTTTAAGGGCCATCTTAACTAAGCATGGATCTTGTAAGGAGAGTAGCTGAGCCATTAAGTGTTGAGCTAGCGTGCGCAGAATTATCTATTGATTTGAAGACTTTATCATGGTGCCTTTGAGAAAATCGATACACAGGACCACCTCGGGTAGACGGCTTGCCAGAAACTCCATTCCCTTACTTAATGAATGAGAGGAAGTCTCAACCACCCGCTCTTGTCATCATTTACTTCAGACGAGAAGCAGTATGGCGATCGGATCCGATAGTGCTCGGAGACCGCGACAATCCTCTCTGCAAATGAACTCGGCGCCTTCAGCCTTCTTCCTACAGCTCTTTCTTTTCCTCAAGTGACCACGGGCTATGACCTTGTGCCTATCTTCAAAGGTGCTTTCGGCACCTCACGTCTCGCGGCTGGGAGGAGACTGGTCTTCGATCTTCAAAGTTGCGAGGGGCGATGAGGCGAGGAGCCTAATCGCACACCATGTGCCCCTCTGGATGGACGACTAAGATCATCTCAGAAATACTGTGGGCCCGGTTCCTCGCGACCTCGCAATCTCGCCGGTTGAACCGTCGAGTTTTCTCCCTCCTATTTCGCGAGTCCCCGAGATGCGAGAATTCACCGGAATGCTGAATTTATCTCCAGCCAATGCGTGTCCACCCATAGACCATGCGGTCCCACCTTATGTTCTTCCATACGTTCACACGAACTGCGACTCTTCACAACTCGCAAATCCTAATGCCAATACCTCGGGACTTCTAGCAGCGAGATCCCGAGGGCTTCTGCCACCTGTATTCCAACGATCGAAATATTGCAACCTCGCGATCCTTGCGGCCAATTCCTTGGGTATTTTCTTACGAGACTCCGATGCTCAAGTCCCCGATGTGGGTAATGTCGTGACAAGCGTCCGCTCCCGAACCAACAATCCAGATCTGTTCTTCTGCCGATCCGACGGCTAACACTGTTCACCCTTTATTTAAAACTTTTGCGCTATACTTGGCACGACTTGGTTGACTGCAATTACCCATTGACCGTTGATCTGCTTCACGAAATAGACCTTGGATGCTACCGATGACATTTTTCCCACTCGCTTGACCTGCTACTTGGAAAAACAAGGATTCTCCTGTGTTGCGCTTGATCATTTCGTGCAACTTGTAGACCTGAATGCTCTCAAGCTCATGACAACATTTATCGCTAACATATTGCATTGAGTTATACAGGGAGAGTGATTTAGTAGGTCATGTTGAGAAGTGTAGAAACTTATGGAGTTCATTACTGAAGATAGAATGGATGCACAGATTTATACATACACTAGATACAATTCTGAACAACTAGTATTTGGAATTGGAAATGTGTATAGAAACAACCAAATGGGATGAGTTGACTGAGAGGTTCAAGGAAACATTTACATTTCAAAATGAATCTCCATCAATAAATGCATCACTAGAGGGTATTCAGACCAAAATATTTTCAGAAGAAGGGTCGATGGAGGTGGTACCAGTCTGTGATGCACACAGAGCTGCTACGATTGTCCATGAGTTACTGGAGTGTTACAATGTTTCTAAGGAATACCATGATGAAGAAGGTCTTGGGAATGTACAAGTACCTGAAACATAAGGCAAATGGGAAGTAGAAGGTCCAAATATTGAGTTTTATGCGTACACACAACCAATAAAGACGCGGAAGGTAAACATTGGGATGACAAAGAATCCAAATATTGTGCAGATAGGGGATTACTGGAGTGATGAGACAGTAGAGAAGATTGTTGACTTATTGTGCAAATATCAAGATCTATTCCCAACTACATTCACAGAAATGAGGCCGATAGATGGGGACTTAGGAGAGATGAATATTCTATTAAAACTAGGAGATAATTCAGTGCAATAGAGACCTTACAGGTTAAATATGAGGTACAAGGACGCAAGGATCATTGAACATGTGGAAGAATCAGAGTGGATAATTCCAATGGTAGTGTAAGACAAGAAGATAGGAGGAATAATTATTTGCGTGGATCTGAGGAAGTTGAATGATACATGTTTACATGACCCATTTCCAACACCATTCACAGATGAGGTATTAGAGAATGTAGGGGGGAGAGACTTTTTCTTTCACATATGGATTCTCCAGGTACCATCAAATAAAAATTACGCAAGAATACTAGTACAAGACTACTTTCATGATAAAGTGGGGAAGTTATCAGTATACAGTAATTCCCTTTGGACTAAAGAATGCCCATGTAGTTTTTTCAAGATTTTTGGTTGCAACATTTAAGAAATTTATTCATAAGTTCCTTGAAGAATACTTAGATGATTGGATTTTTTTCCGTCTATAGAAGGATCACATCAAATTACTCAAGATAATGTTGGATAGATGTAGACAGTGCTAGATTTCGTTGAATTTGAAGAAGTGTTTTTTTTGCGCACTGTTTGGAATTTTGTTGGGCCATGTGGTTTGCAAGAAGTTATTACTAGTGGATCCAACCAATATTGTAGTGATTTTGTATTTATAACCACCTACATTAGTTATACAACTAAGGGAAACTCTGGGTCACATAGGATATTACAAGAACTTTATCAAAGACTATGCGCAGATCACAACACCTATGGAAAACTTATTGAAGAAGGAAGTGAAGTTCCAATGGAACGAGGAATGTCATAAGGGTTTGGACACATTAAAGAAACAATTAGTGACTGCACCAATTTTAATATTTCCAGATTGGATCAACGAGTTCCATGTTCATGTAGATGCATCGTCCATAGATTTGGGCGTGGTACTATCTCAACCATGGGAGGGAGACATAGATCACCCAATTGATCTTGCAAGTAATAATTTTTATATAGCATAGAATAATTATACTACCATAGAATGAGAAGAATTGGAAATGTTATATGTGCTACAAAAATTCAGACATTATTTACTGGGGTCTCATTTTTAGATGTATACAAACCATTATGCACTAAAATAATTAGTGAACAAGCCAGTGCCGGGGGGGAGAATATGCAGATGGATATTTTTGTTTTAGGAATATCATTTTGAGGTTGTGGTGAAACCAGTAAATTTTAATGCAGGACCCGATCATTTATCGTGCATACTATCAAGAGACGATGCAGGGAATTTAGATGATCGCTTAATAGATGCACAACTATTTGTAGTCAAAATGGTGGATGATTACATCTTGGATATCATGCAGTTTATAATTATAGGAATGTCCCTGATAGGAATGACAATTGTAGAGAAGAAACAACTAGTAGTGAAAGAAACAAATTATCAATTGATTGCAGGAAATGTATACAAGTTGGGTGTATATAGAATATTGATACAATGTGTGTTGGAACATGAAATTCCTATGATACTCACATAAGCGCATGAAGGGATTCAAGGAGGAAATTATGCAGGAAACGTGACTGCACAGAAGATGTTTTTCACAAGGCTCTGGTGGCCCACACTTCATAAACATGCTAAGGAATATTGTCAATCATTTGATGTATGTCAAAGAGTGGGAAATCCCTCCAGGAGGGATGAAATGCATTTAAATCCAGAGGTTACATTGCAAGCATTTGATAAATGGGCCATAGAATTTGTGGGTCCAATCAACCCACAAGCAAGAAGATCGGGGGTGTTATAGCACAAGTTGTATATTGGGAAAAGATCGACCCAACCACAAAATCATGTGCTACAACTATGCGACACTACACCCAATGTCACATCGATGTAGGTCATGCACTTGGGGGGTGACTAAGGTCACTCCTGGGAGGCGATCCCGAAGACCCTAGGGGGAATGAGAAGGATGAATGGAGGTTTAAGGATAAGTCTCCCAGAAGGTCAAGTGATGGAAAAATAGATTGGTTGAAAATGGTAAGTAAATAGAGGTAAATGGATACCGATTAAAGAGATAATTTTCGATGCACCTGTACCTGCCCTATACATAAGAAAAGACACTTTTCCAACCAAGTATAGTAATGGATCAACAAGTTAAGCTTGTTTTCCCTAAAATACAACATCATACAAGTTATTAAATCAGAAATATATTACATCCAAATCAGAAAGTAAAAGGTCTATATTAGTTAGCAATGTTAGCAATAAAATTAGTAACTATTGTGGACTGAAAATAACACTTCAAGACTGAATAAAGATGGTTGTCATAAAAGTAAATTTATGCAGAATTATATCATCCTTATTTATGTAGAATTCAATGAATTAAAACAAAAAATATTACCATAAAAAAGTACTAAAATCTATCCCAATAGATGCACCTAGGTTTGTAGGTTAAACTATCAAAGTTAGAGGGTTAGTCTAGGGTTATCTTGTGAGATATTAGCGGTTAGGGTTAGAGTTTAAAGCATCCATAATGATTGTAGGTTAGTTTTACTAAAGAAATAATAATTTGTGGGAGAAATAGGATTCCCTAAGAAAGGAAAAATCCCCAAGGTATCAAGATCATTATCCAAAGGAGACAACTTCAAAACTTGAAATTTGTACGTTTACCAAGGAAGTAATTTATTTCCCCCATGCACTAAGTAAATGACTAGTTCCTTTAAGAAAGGGTTAATGGATTCAAGAGAAAATGAATAATATATATAGGCTATTTCCTTGGGGGTGTAAACCCATTTACTCCCCAAGGAAAGCTTCTCTTAGCTAGGGTTTTAACTATCAGGGTGTATGCAATTATACTCTTAGTAAACCCTTATGAAGCAATACTCCCTTTGCAATAAAATGGTGGAAACACAAGTAGGGGTGTATTCCCTTATAATACCTACTTTTATCAATAAAATAGAACCGTTAACTTGTACAAATGATAATACAATGAAATAAATGGCACCCTCAAGCATTAAAAGGAAATAAAATCTAGAATAACCACCAAAAAAGAAATGAAGAAACCATTCCAAGGTTATCTCACCCTCTCCATCAACCATAACCAAGACATAGCCATAAGAAAAGCACAAGAGAGAGAACTATCCAAAGAGAACGAAACTTTCATTCCAAGAGCCTCTCACAATGGAGAGTTATGTTTTTAAAATGAGATCTTATGATCTCTATTTATACAAAATGTAGCTAACATAGTTTATCGATATAATATTAGGGAAAACACAAGATTAGGAGTCAAAAACCCTAATATTTCCCCTTTACAAATATAATATTTAAAAATTATCTTTAATTTCACTTTTGCACAAAGAAAACCCTAAAATAAAGGTGATGGCATCCCTTGAAGAAGGATGTTTTGGAAAATTGAGTAAGTTGTTGAATCTAGGATACAAAGAAGGGCCTCCAAAGGCCATGTGGAAATAATTAAAAGCCTCTCCACCTCAAAATTCCATGTGTCATGCTCTGATTTATCATCAACCACCATGTTCCCCTCAAATGTGATATCAAGCCCCTAGGGAGTGACATTTTTCCCCTTCCGAAAAATTCGTTTGGCATGCAAATGATGGGATATGTATATCAAATTGTCTCCTAGGCCTCCAGAATCATCTCTCTGTCATATGGAATGTGGGCCTATGTCATCCATCCTTTGGGTTGCTTTCCCTCATGGAAGCCCAAATTAGGATTTTTCTTCCAAAACTGGCCACCAACGTGTACCTAGAAGACAAATGGATACACCCTACAAGGATCTCAATTCAAAGTATCATGATGAGTGAATAAAGTCAATGAAAGAACCATTAAAGCATGTATACCAAGACTGCATCATACAAACATGTTCTTAAGAAACTAGATGTTTTTCCAAATTTGGTTATGGGAGGGTTGGCATGGTACTTGTTTTCAACGGATCAAACCCCCTAAGTCTATAAAAAACCCTATATGCATCATGTGAATGAAATGGAATGTATGGGGGAAGTACTCGATGGGCATGAGGTTCATGATATGTAAGGGTCCATAGTATCTCATTTATGGGTGCCTTTGTGGAGGGTGTGCCACACCTTCGTCCATGATGCATTTTTTCCAATCCCATTGATTGCATTTTATCTTTGTTTATTTTCATTTCATTTCAATAAAGTATAGGGTGAGTTGGAGGTCATTTCCCTGGCGTGGTGACAAGATATTGAAAATGTCACCCACAAGTACTTTCATGGAAATGAAAAGGTTGGCTCCTGATGACACCCCCTTTCTCTCATCCATGAAACTAAGAGACATTACCTTGGTGTGATGGCTAGAAATGGTGATTTCATACCATTATATACCCATGGACATGATAGGATGGATCTTGATGAGACCCCCTATCCTCAACTCATTCTTTAAGTGTCTTTATTTATTATTTTCATGAGATCCTTATTTTATTGCGGAGAAGCTTTTCATTTATTTCTCAGGATCCCCTGGGAGAAGCACCTGGAAGGTTCTTTTATTAGGATTTTTTTTTCTAGGTAACTCCCCTCTAGGCCTTTATACCCTTCTTCCCATGAACCGAGGAATGGTCCCTTCTAGGGTCATTCTACCCCAAAATACCAAGAGATGATGTCATGATGGGAAATAATGATGGAAAGTGGTAAGTATGGCCGGGAGTGGCTTGATGAATCATTAAAGGAAACTCCCAAAAACACCCCATCCTAAGGGTGACCATCTACTTAAGTTCCCCAAGGCAACCATCAACATTTAAACAAGGTAAAAGGCATAGTTTCCAAAACAGATGTCTCATAATAAAAAATAACCTTTGATATACAAGCTAGAATTCCTGAAATATTAAAATGATACCCACCATCATACCTTACTTGTACCGCATGGAGAAAGACCCAAGTGACCTATGGTGGCAAGCCGATGTGGATGATGACCAAGTGTTGGGTCATTGTGGTGGCAATGCGGGTCTCTAGCTATGCAAAAGGATATTGTTGGTCATGTAGTCTCTCGACACTTCATATATGCAACTTGATGGCCTCGAGACATTATCTCCTTGGTTATCCACAAAATGGGGATAGCAGGGGGCAAGGTACATAATCACTGGAATGGAGTATTTGAAAAAATGGGTAGAAGCAACACCAATCATAGACTGCACCATAGAGACTACTATGCGATTTCTATTTGAGAATGTAGTCACACAATTTGGATGCCTAAGCATATTACTCATTTATCAATGAATACACTTCCTGAATAAAACAATTGCAGCATTAATTGAGGAGTTTCAAATTCATCATCAGAAGAGTACCATGTATCATCCTTAGGCCAATGGGAGAGTGGAAGCATTCAATAAAATCTTGGAGAATACTTTGACAAATATCTGCAACGTAGGGAGAGATGATTGGGACTTAAGAGTTCCTTCATTTTTATGGGCCTACAAGACTACAAGTAAAACATTGACAGGGTAGACAACTTTCAGGTTGCTCTGTGGGAAAGAAGCAGTAATGCCAATGGAGTTTATTCTACCTATCTTTTTCATTGTAGTGATCAATGATATTTCAGACCCGGGCATAGTAGAGGAGAGATTATCATAGTTGGTACAGCTTGAGGAAGATCGGTTTGTCATATTCTTCCATCAATAGGTTCAGAATCCAAGAGAGAAGGCATGGCATGATAGACACATTAAACATTAAAAGTTCCAAGTGGCACATTTAGTATTAATATATGACAATAAGTTTATGCATCATCCAAGGAATTTTTGAATTCATTGGTTAGTACCTGTTATAACCCTAAAATGCACCATACAGGTTTACCTGGCATCAGGCCAACTCATGCCTCTTCCTAGCCAAAGCCATGCTGAGTAATTCCACAAAGCTTCCCTGCGAACAAGACAAAAACGTACATGCATGCTACTGATCTACTAGGGGGTTAGAAATAAAACATAAATCAGATAATGAAGATGAGATTCATGTGTTTCGG
>JZKD02S1675111.1:113226-140533 GCA_000966675.3 Picea glauca
CCGAAACACATGAATCTCATCTTCATTATCTGATTTATGTTTTATTTCTAACCCCCTAGTAGATCAGTAGCATGCATGTACGTTTTTGTCTTGTTCGCAGGGAAGCTTTGTGGAATTACTCAGCATGGCTTTGGCTAGGAAGAGGCATGAGTTGGCCTGATGCCAGGTAAACCTGTATGGTGCATTTTAGGGTTATAACAGTACCCTCTATGATTCAGCATGTGACAGAGGCAAGTGTTGCAGAGTTAGAAACCTTGAATGGAGAAGTCCTTGGAGGAATGGTGAATGGAATTCAACTGAATCTCTATAGACACGACCAACCATCTTCATAGTAATATGAATTGCACCAGAATACTTGTATCATAGTAACTCTATTATAGTAGGGAGGAGAAACACATAAAAACAAATAAAAAGAAGAAAAAGGAAGAAAAACAAGTAAAAAGTAGAGAAATAAAAATAAAAAGGTTACATAGTACAAATGCATAATAAACTATGAAAGGAGGGATTATCGCACTATCGAGATGAAACAAAACCAATTGATAAAGAAAAGAAATATAAAGGGAAACATGGAGAAGTATCACTCAGAAAAAGGGAAGAACATAAACTTATCTAAGTGCGCGAAAAAGTCTAAAGAAAGAGAAGACCATTAAGGGAATTAAAGCACATAAACGACAGTTAAAAATCCATAAATCACAATACGTACTGGAGATGCATAGTCATAAATAGAAGGTGTTTTCAAGGATCGAGAAATAATGGAAAATCTAAGGAAACATTTGGTGGAGGATTGACATTAATGATACAGTGAGGAAAGTATTAATGGTTGATTATGATAGGATTTGACATTTTTGGTGGGTCTGAAAGAAAGTATATAGTTGTCTAAGGGTGATAAAAGTGTCAAAGGTCTCGATGGAGAAGGTTATTTGCAATTACTTAGAGTTGTGAGCATACAGAGCGAACTAAAGAAAACCAAAGTTGAATAAAATCCGAAATACAGCCACACCAGCACAAACTTAGAGTTAGCAAATAAACTTGTCGCATGGAACAATGGTGATCTGAAAATAGGGGGCTGACTTGTTATGCTATGCAAGCACCCTCTACTTCATTAAAATAAAACTTTACAGGACCTTGCTCAATGTGTTAAAATATGAAAGATAGATTATGTGCCAAGTTTATGCTTCTTCTTTTAAATGTTTATGTGTGAGGTCTTTGCAAGATTAAATATGTTGTTTTTCATAAATACAACAACAAAAATAACTTGCAGCAAATAATAACCAGCAAACACTCACAACAAGAACAACATGATAAAGGAGTTCACCCCTCTCTAGGCTACATCTCCTTGAGCCTCCATCAATGGACTTGGCTCTCTGGGATTAATTCGTCAAAGATTATTTTACAAGATGCTGCTCAACTCCAATGGAAATACAGACTGTACCATTGGGTTCAGAATACATAAAAACCCCAGAAATGACTAATAAAACTCTGAAAACAAATCATGGCTCATCTGGGTATTACCTGTTCTACATGTGGCCTTAAGCTTCCCTGAGCTTCCTTGTGGAAAAAACACCTGTAAAAGTCCTCAAATGGATTTGAAACCTATCCCAAAGTTTTCAGAGCATAATAATTAGCCAAAAATGATTATTCAATCACAGAAAACAAACATGGGCTCATCTGAGCATGACTTCAATCAATGAGGGCTTCAAGCTCCTTGGAGCTCTCTAAAACTTCAATGGTGAAAAACCTACAAAATAATTCTTCAAATGGCTTTGAAAATAGTGCCAATGGATTCAGAACGTCCAAAAGCCCCTAGTTGGGCTTTTTCGGCACCTCATTTGGCCAAAAATTGAAGAAGATAGGCCTCCTGCCATTTTCTTCCTTCAAGCTTGTTGTCTCTGGTTCGCCAAAACGCACCTCTGTGTGCCCAACCTAGATCACATGCTCCAAATTGTGCTAAAACCTAGCACATGCATGTAACCACAAAAATGGTCAAACTTTCAAACGGTTAGGGCGTGCCTAGCCCCTAACCGCCAAGACCATGGGCATATGGTCTTCCATACGACCGCGCGTTAGCACAAAAATGGGCTCCATTTCCAAGGGAAAATGAATAAATGACAAGTGGCAGCATATGGTTGCATAACCGTTTAAACCAAATCCAAACCCCGCGCACGCTCCGTGTGACAAAGGGTCATATAGGCGAATATATAAAACCGGGGCTAACCGTTTTAAATGTGTGCACCAAACTTCGTGGTCACATATATGAACATTGAAACTTGGGGTGCGGTCTCCGTGTAACAAGGGTCATATGTATATAAATGTGTACGACCAGGGGCTGGGGCTAAGCCCCAGCCCCGACATGCCCCAACTCACACTTTAATTCAATTTAAATATAATTAAACCCATATGTTTTACAAGGACCATCGTGTGGGCTAGTGGTAGCCCACACATTACCAAAGCGTTGAACATTGGGGGAGGTCCGAGGTTCGATCCCCATGGAATCCATAATATTTTGAACTAACAACCAATTACAACGGTGCCACGTGGAAGCCCATGACTGGGCCACGTGGCACCACACCATTTACCAAAATGATGCCACATGTCGCATCATGATTCACCCAAATATGCCAATAAATGAATGCCACAACACCATATACTACCTCGTGCCACATCATCGTATGGACATGCCATGTCATCATTCGTATGGACTGTACAATCAACATCCCTTTTTTTTTTTCCTGTTTGACGATTCGAACAGAATGTGATATCTCTCTCATCCGATGTTCGTTTGAACCCAAACGAGTTGCATTGGGTTCGTGATGATGAGGGCTACGCACGTGTTCGTTTTGAGGAAATTCCGAGAACTTTTCATTTTGAGCTAAATTTTGACCCCTGGTCTAGATTTTGATCAAATGGCCCCACAACAATTTGGAGCACCATCACTAATAGCACACAGGAAATCAAAAATACCACCAGTGGCACCATTATTAGAGGAAACAAATAGAGCCTCGACTTTGCAAGTAAATTTTCAAAAAGATTATATACCACCAACAAAAGACAACACACCTCAAGTTAAAGTACCAACAGATGGAAAATACATGTTGGCCACATCAACAATCTCAAAAATAGTTGAAGGGAATAGGGTGATAAAAATATCAGCAGATGCAATCTGTTTCCCCACATCTGAGATGCAGGAACAAGTATAAATATTGATTCACTTAGACTCAGTCATCTCACAGATGCATATAATCATTTTATAGGGATTACAATGGGTATCGTGCAGAAATTACGACTTTGTGAAGACATAATTAGAGAAGGAATACACAGTGACTCTCCAGGAAAAGAGTGCAATAGAGAAAAAAGTTGAAATCATACTGAAGGAAAAGAGTGAGGATGAAGAAAATTCCAAGAACGAAATGAAGGAGAAGGATGAAGCCAAAAAATGGCACAACACATACAAACAGTCATCCAAAAATTGTATAAATATATTTCAGAAGCACCACTGATAGTAGAAGCCACAATGGGGGAACAAGTGTCAAATATTGGTGAAGTCATAAAAGGGTTCTGCAACAAGATTGAAGACTTAGGATCCCATATTGTACTAGGGACACCACCAGAATAAAGGGAACAAAGGGAAAGGACAACCCAAACATATGTTGCAAAAATTAAAAGACTAGAACAAGAATGCACAAGGATGTGTGACGAGAGAACTCATATTTGGACCCAATTCACAATGAATCTAGAGTTGAAGGAGATGGGATATAAAATAACGATTTTTTAGGAGAAGTTCTACCAAGAAAATGAGATCATTAATACTTTACCACCTATGGAACATATGACAACAATTCTTTCTAACAGACACTGGTATGTTGAAGTAGAACAAATGAAAGAAGAATAGAATATTATTGCATAGAAACTAGAACCCCTGTAGGATGAAGCACTCTCACTGATAGGAGAGTTGGAAAATATGTAGGACATCATGATGCAATCAACGCAAGATACTGAGGAGAAGCTCACATATTTGACAACACAGACCATGGAGGAAATTTTGAGTAAAGAAGCAGAAGTGACGAAAGAGGTAGAAACATCTAGGGAGACCCTCCAAAAGTTGATGGAGGCATGGAAAAGTACAACACAACAGGCCTAAGTGGTTCGATATGAGCCACGAGTGAGTGTTGGGGGATTGTTGGATAGTCATTGTGCAAATAGTATTCATGAAAATCCTAATTATGGAATATGTGCACAACAAAAGAAGAAAGAATACAAGGCAGGCTCGAGATTCCGTAGTTGAGGCATATTCAGGAGTAGAGTGCGCATCAAAAACACACTTAGCGGAAGAATAAAGAAGAAGGATAAATAAGAGGAATGAATCAGAGAATAAATAAATAGAATAAAGCAGGAAAAAAAGAAGGAAAATAGTTCGACATGCTAAAAACAGTAAGACGTGCAAAATCAAGAAGACCAACTGTTGAGAAGGAAAAAGAAACATGCATGCATAAAAATAGGTAAAGAAACCCGAACAACGAGTCAACACAAGTTGTCATAAGTTTTCAGGAATTTTAATAAGGGTTTGGGGTGAGAAAAGTAGGGTTTTAAGCCCTCTAATTCATGTATAAATATGTAATGGATTGGGAAGATAGGGGTTCGCTCTAGTTCTTTTTTTCTCTCTTGTTATGTTATGTTCTCTAGAATAGGCTGAGAAGGAAAGAGTCTATGTTTGAATGTTAAGGAGATATTGCAGAGAGAGAGAGAGAGAGGTTTTCATTGCAGATCATCTAGGATAGAGGAAGGAAATGATATCATGATGTCTCTTTGTAAGCACAGTGTGCAAGCCCAAGACAATTATAGAACAAATAATAAAGAATCCAGTCATTGTGGGCGTAGCCCAATGTTGGGTGAACCTCGTTAACTATTGTGTTTATTTTTATTTTATACAATGGATAATGAATATTCTTTGTATGCATGTTATATTAGAACTATTCCTTACATGATAGTTGTGCAATGGGTATGAATGTTACAATACTTATTTTATGTTTCAATCTGAAGTAAGATGCTAATACATAATTGAATTTACTAATTAATCTAAGAAGAGAAAATACAAAATAACATGTACAAAAAAAATAAGTAAGAATGACAAGGATGACCACCTCCCATCCGCTCACTACTACAAAAACTCAGCTCTTGCATCCCCAATAGATGCCTTGGGTGAGTCTTCACTTTCATGCAAGTGATGTTGAAAGGGTCGATGTAACATCCCCAGACACATGTTGGGTTATGCCACTTAGAAATATTTTGAACTCTGACACCATATTGTAATGTCTCAATTACCAACAATTCAAAAAAATAACTCTGATAATAAATATGATACCAAATAAAACATAAAATACACTTGTAATGGACAGTTATATACATAATCATAACATAAATATACATGTAGTATAAATATGATAACCCATGAAAGAGAATGCATAATTATTACTGCAACACATGATTGATCACACAATTGACACTTATCTTTGAATAAATGACACCAACTGCATGCAGACCTTCCACATTCCACCCAACGTTAGAACACCCTACTCATAACTCTCAGTAGAGGGTCACCCCTGAGATGGGGTTAAACTTCACTTGGGTAAGGTTTCCAGTTTCCTATCCAAGCCAAGTAACTCAGTCAACATGAAATGTAGTCATAGGTAACTCAGCCATAGGTGACTCAATCACATGAAACTACGTCACAGATGCCAATTCATAATGACATCCTACAGTCCCTCCTTCCCCACATGCATGTCCTACCCCAGGAAGTGTGCCCCTTCTCTGCTTAACAATCCTTTGGTTTCCCCACTTCCCTTCTAGGGATTCAACAATAGGACAGACATGAAGTCTCAAAGCCCTGTCACTGTAATTTGGAACCTCTCGAAATAATTCCCAACAATTCTCTCACCTGGAGAGAATGAAATTTCCAACGGGCCTGACAACCCACTTCTTCATTCCATATCTCCAAGCTAATCAAGGTACAGGTATCAATGACAATAACAATAAGTTACTATGACAACAAAAACAGGGTACAACTGACTGCTAATAGTTAGGTCCTCATCCTCTCATGATGATGGAATAATCACCCAAAATGTAATAAGTCCAAACTATATGAATGAATGTTCCCAATTTGACACTTTTCACATTGAGAACTACCTTGGGTCCACCTTTCTTTCTCCTTCGAACTTAGGATAAAATAATAACCATACTTTATACTTTAAGGAATATTACTATAATATTCATTTTTGGGTTTAAGCCCCCTTAACCTCAAATAGTGGAGTTATCCCCTCATACTCTTTCAAATGGTTGGTATGTCGCAGTGATGTATTTTAATTATATTTGCATGTGATTACATTTTCATTCTCAATACAAAAGTATTGGTCTTTTTGCATCTAGGCTCACCAGCCTAAAAAATACAAAGACCACGCACTAAACCAGTTGCGCATGGAAATTTTGGGATGCAAGTACTCTTCTATGAGTGTGCCACCCTCGCACACTTACACATATGTACATTATAACATAGCATATATACAAAAAGTGTTTCTAGCCTCAAAATCGCGCACTAAGGTGATGTGCATGGAATCTTGGGTTGTGCTCCTTTTTCCTTTAGTGTTCTATCCTTTCACACTTACACCTATGCGCACTGCATACGTTAAGGTTTTCCAATTTTAGTGCACCATTCATGCATAGTTACACAGGTTCAAGCCAACTACATTAAATTGCATGCTCTTTTCATTTAAAAATTGCACACTCTTTTGGTGTGAGCTTCACGTACACTAACTCAATGTGTGCAGAACCAAATCAAGGATCTTGTTCCTTTGGCTCACCATCTTATATGTAAATGATAGTTACATTTATATTTACACTTGGCATTCATCCTAGGGGTATTACATTCCGCTCCCCCTTATTTATGCATTGTCCTCAGTGTAGTATATACACATATACAATCAAAATTTCAAAGGTCTTCAAAACGATGTGGGTATTCTTCCCGCATAACATCCTCATGCTCCCAAGTTTCCTCCTCAAGGCCGTACCAAGTCCATTGGGCCTTTACTAGCCCTATTTCTCAATTCTAGAGCTACTTGATCTTTCGATCCAATATGCACATCGGATGCACTTGAAAACCAACTTCTTGGTCCACCTGAATCACATTCCAATAAATGACATGATTAGTATCAGGTACATACTTTTTAAGTAACATTACATGGAATACATTATGAATGCACATTGATGAAGACAAGCAAAGCATGTATATTGCAGGCCCAATCCTTTCCATGATTTCAAATGGCCCACAAAGACGAGTTGTCAGTTTTGAGAAATTTCCCAACTTCATAGAATTTACGTTGGCCTCTACTTTCAGGAACACATGGTCACCCACATTAAATTCCCTATGTGTTATTCCCTTATCATCATATATTTTATGTTTGTCCTGGGAAGACTTTAAATTCTGATTTATTTTCATCATCTTCTCTTCCATTTCCCTACGTAATTATGGCCCAAGAACTACGCGGTTTACTGGGTTGTCCCATCTCACTTGTGTGTTGCATCTTCTACCATAAAGTGCCTCAAATGGGCTCATCGTCAGGGATTCTTGGTACCCATTTTTGTAAGCAAATTCTACCAAGTGTAGATAATCCTCCCATTTCGATGGTTTATCCATCATATACATCCTTAGCATATATTATATTACCTGATTCACCCTTTCTTTCTTCCCATCTGACTCTAGATGATAAGCTATGCTAAAATGAAGATTTGTTCCAAATCTCTTGAACAATCCTTTCCAAAAATTTGATGTAAATTTTGGATCTCTGTCAGACACAATTGTCCTTGGAAATCCATGTAATTGATATATTTCCTTCAGATAAATATCAGCTATGTTAGTTTCCTTGTGAGTAAACTTTACTAGAATAAAATGGGCAACTTTGGTAAGCTTATCAACCACTACCATGATAGAATCATGTTGTTTTCTAGTTCTTCGTAATTTAGTGATAAATTCCATTGATACAACTTCCTATTTCCACTCAAGGATGGGAAATGTATGTAGCAAACCAGTTGGGTGTCTATGCTCAGCCTTGACCTTTTGGCATGCAAAACACCTGGCAATAAAATCAACAACTTCTTTCTTCATGCCTGACCAAAAATATTGTCTCTTGACAGCTGCAATATTTTTCTGGTAACCTAGGTGTCCAACATAAGGTACATTATTCATTTCTCCCAATATCATATTCTTCAATTATCGAGAATTTGGAACAAAACTTTTTTCCTTCTACATGAGGATTTCATCATTTTTAGCTTATAGTCTTCAAATTTCTGTTGTAAATTACCTTCCTAAAGCTTTTCCTTTAACTCTGTTTATTTCTTATTTGATTTTGTAGCTTCTAGAATTCTATCTTTCAAATCTGATTGGTACATGCTAATGGTTGTAGCATGCATCTCACACACCCTCCTTTTTAGTGCATCATCCACCTTTCTCTCTTTACTTTTGATATGTTTTATATCAAAATCATATTCATTGAGGAAATCGAACCACCTTCTTTCTCTAGAATTTAGATTTGGTTTTCCAAACAAGTATTTCATACCACTATGGTCTGTCCTCAACTCAAATCATTTCCCCATGAGGTAGTTCCTCCACATATTCAAGTCATGAGATTCATAGTGCCTTTCATGTTCCTTCAGTTTTCTTGATTCATAGCACACCATGTACCCATTCTGACTAAGGACTCCACCAAGCCCTTCTATACATGCATCAATGCATACAATCAAGTATTCATTTGGATCATAAATATTTAGTATTGGAGAATTTTTTAATAATTTATTCAAGTGTTGGAAACTCCTTTCACAATCCAATGTCCACTTAAACTTCACATCTTTATTTTGTAAAGAAGTAATTGGGTGTGTAATCTTTTAGAATCCTTCAACGAATCTCATATATTAACCTGCAAGTCCCATGAGTGATTTCACCTCTGATACATTCCTTGGTGTTGGCTATCCTTCAATGGTCTTTATATTTTCTAGATCTACTGCTATCCCTTCCTCTGAAATGATATGGCCCAAATAATGAATTTGCTTCTGGTAAAATGAGCACTTGCTCAATTTGGCATACAATTGATGCTCCCTCAATACATGTAACACCATTCTTAAGTTTTTATCATTCTCTTCCTCCAAATTAGAATATATCAAAATATCATCTAAGAAGACAATGACAAACTTATCATGGTAATTCATGAATATACCATTCATGAGACACGTGAAGACAACTGGTGCATTCGTTAATCCAAATGGCACCACTATGAAATCATAATGGCCATATCTTGTTCTGAAGGAAGTCTTGTCGATGTATTCTTCTTTAATTCTTACCTGATGATAGCTCGTCCTGAGATCAATCTTCAATAATATTTTTGCATCTTTCAGTTGATCAAAGAGGTCATCTATCCTTGGAAAAGGATACGTGTTCTTCATAGTTACCATGTTCAACTATATGAATTCAATGCAAATTCTCAAAGTTACATCCTTTTTCTTCACAAATAATACTGGGGCACCCCAAGGTGACACACTTGGGTGTATATATCCCTTCTTCAGAAGCTCTTCAAATTTCATTTGTAATTCCTTTGGCTCTAGTGTACTCATCCTGTAAGGGGTCTTAGACACTGGAGTTTCTCCCAACATTATATTTATGGAGAAATCAATATCTCTCTTAGGTGGAAATCCTATTATTTCCTTGAATACATCTTCAAATTCCTTTAGGAATGTATAATCCTCAGTATTTGGCACATTATCTTTAGGTGTCTCTTCCATATGTGTTGAAAATATTTGACACCCTTTCCTATAACTCTTCTTTAGCTGCAAGGTTGAAACTTCTTTGACAGTTACTGCTATGGGAATTCCTTGTATTGTCCTTAAGTTTCCTTCCTCATCCAAGCAAGTAAAATATTTATTATAACTATCTAGGATAGCATGGTGTTGGTTCAACAAATCTATACCAATTAGGAAGTCATAGGATCATAGAGGTATGTTTCAAATATGCCCTGGTGTTAGTCCATTCATGTTCATTGGACATGCCTTAACCATCTCATTAATTTTTCTTTTAGCTCCTATATCTAGTAGCACCATCCACAGTTTTCCAAGATTGATTCTTGGCAATTGAAACCTCTCCACCAACTTAGGATCTAGATAACTATGACTAGATATTGAATCAATTAAAATAAAAATAGGATGGTTATTGATCTTACCTTCCACTCCAATCATATGTGATTGAAACTCATCTTTGTCCAGAGCTGCATAAATCTTAGGTACATTTTTCCCATGTCCTCCATAGTTTCAACTTGTTGTACATTGTGAATAGTCCTCACTTTTTCACTTATGTGAGGGCAATATCTATACATGCGATCTCCCTTACAACCCCAACATTGAATAGGTGGTTTCATTGGTCTTTTTCCCAATGTATCTGTCATTATGGATTCTTTAGAGGTTGGCTTCCCCTAAGAGTTATTTCTAAAGAATGGTGGCTTAGTCCCCTTCTTCTTCTGCTCCATCTTGTTTTTCTCCTTGTCTTCCAAAATTTTTTGGTAAGTTATTCTCCCTTTATGTTGATCATACATGAACTTATCCCTTCTTATAGTTTCCTCCAATGTTTTGGGATCATCATAATGTATCATGTCATTGATAAATGGTGGAAGCCCACTCAAATATATTTGAATATTAACTTTCTCATCCTTGATGAAGGAAACATATTTCAGCAGCTCTAAAAACCTTCTTTCATATTCATCTATGGTCATAATCCCAAGATTGAGTTCAAATAATTCCTTCATTTTCTTATCATAGTATCTCTTAGTCAAGTATTTCCTTTGAAAATACCTCTCCAATTCCCTCCAAGTCTCTTTTTTCTCATCAATGTGTTGTACTTGCACAAATTGGTCCCACCACATTGACGCTTTTCTCTTGAGATGATAAGTAACAATTCTACCTTCTTCCTGTGAAGAGTAATTATGAAACTAAAAATACTTCCTCATGTTTAGAAACCATGTCTCTGGATCCTCATCATTCTTGTGTTCACCATCAAAAGTAGGAGGCTTGATTTTGTTCATTTCCCCATGTATCTCATCTACCCCATACCTCTTCTTATGTTTCCTGATAGGAATTGAACTATTTTATACTATCCTTGTGGAATACCTTGAAGATTGATGGTGTTGTCTGTCAACACTTCTTGTTCTCCTTCTCTTATCATGAGAATTATGGCTTTCTGATCTGCTTGACTTGGTCTTCTTATCCATCTTCTTCTCTATTCTTTCCAAGATCTGCATAAACTTAATGTTGAAATCTTCCTATTGCTCTTTAGCTTTCATAAGCCTCTCATTATTAGATTTATAACTCAAGAGATCCTTTTGTAAACCTTTTATGGTCTCTACCAAGTTCATGCTTTCTTCCTTACATTCTCCATGTCCATTTGAATTTGTACCTTCATTACCCTTATGGGAATACATTCCTCTGATCTCTTCTTCATGGATGTAAACTCCCTGCACATATTCCATGATTCTAAACTTTTTTTTATCATGTTCTGATCTAATCGTTGTTAACTATGAAAAAATGTGCACCCAAAAAAATTTGTTAGGCTACACAATTTAAGAAAATCATGAAATTATGTACAATTTTGTTTCCATAAAGCTTCTAAATTCTTTCTTCTGATTTCTTTGGAAATTAACTTCCCCAATTGACTTCACAAGCACTAATTCTCCATTATAAATCCATGCAAGCACTAAACCACACAATGCCAGGGTTTAGTGTGATCACACTACGCACCAATAATCCCTATGCACCAGTGTTCCATCACGCACCAATATCTACTAAGCGCAATTTTGATGTCACATGCCAATACTCTGCGTGCACTGCAAGCGCAATGTTGTGCGTACACCAACAATTTGAAATGCGCTCTTCCAAAACTCCATATGCACACCTTTCACATCACATTATTAATCATGTGCCACAAAATATTCACCTTGTGATGCCTAAATTCAATGTTCTTTTTCCACACACCCATATTCTTCACACAACACCCACTATATATACATGACACAATGCCACAATTTAGTGTACATATCCTTTGCACCCTTTTTTTTTCTTCACAATGCCAAATGATTTAGTGTGCACACCTATGTAACATTATTTTTCCACATCACCAGTTTTGCGCAGTGCAATACCTAATTTTAATGCACACCTTTATCTTTCTGCACATCACTGCTACTTAGCACAAACAAAATTTTCGGCGCTTAATTGATTTTTCCATGAATTGTGATGCATAAATTGGGGATTTTGCCCAATTTTCACCCAATTTTCTACCATGGACGTTCTACAATCATGAAATTTGCTCAATTTCACTCCAATGTACCCAAATTCAACCTCTACACCAACAAATTTTTGTATGCGTTGTTGATTGATATTCCCATCGCGAGTTTTCCAGTTCATTCACGAATTGAGAATTTTAGTCAACAATTCCACTCAATCTATTGTGGCTTCCCTATAAATTCAAATTCGACCATCTCTTATCACAATTTTATTAAACAAGAATTAAAATTAAGGATATCTCATCACTTAACTAAATTTCCCCAATTTCTTCATGAATTTAACAACAAAAATTGAGGCTTTTCCCAATTCCACTCAATTACTTCTAATTTTAGTCATGGACGCACTGTAACTTGAAACTTGGCCACTTTGAAATTCAATTATCTACGATCATTCACTTTGTAGCTATGCTAATTTGGCCCATCCAGGATTAGTGTTGAAAATTGGGCTCTAATACCAATTTGTAACATCCCCAGACACCTATTGAGCTATGCCACTTAGAACTTTCTTGAACTTTGATACCATATTGTAATGTCTCAATTATCAACAATTCAAGAAAATTCCTCTGATAATAACTCTATTACCAATGAAAACACAAAAATACACTCTACAATGCAGAATTATATACATCATCATAACAAAAACATACATGCAGTATAAACATGATAAATCCATGAAAGAAAATGCATAATTATTACTACAACAAATGATTTTAAACCACACAATTGACACTTATCATTGAATAAATGACACCAACTACGTGAAGACCTTCCATGTTCCACCTATCCTTATACCACCATGCTAATAACTCTCAGCAGAGGGTCACCCCCGAGTTGGGGCTAAACTCCACTTAGGTAAGGTTTCCTGGCCAAGCTTGTAGAAATTTCAATACAAATTAAGTATTTCCTACGATTCTCCTGATCTAACAATTATATGCCACTGTTAAATACATAATCACTTCTACTATTATTCTTGCAGAAAATTAAACCACGATCACAAAGTGAAATATAAAGAACACATAACATAGATGTTTTACCGGGAAAGCGTAAATCTAAAAGCCCCACTATCATATATTATGTATATCATGGATCATGAAAAAATCTCATAAAAAACTCTAATCCAAGAGCTCTCAATACAATACAATAGTCTCACACTGTCATACAAAACTCAACAAATACATGTGCCAATTATGTCTCCAGACAACTTGCCTCCTTTGCACAATCCCTGCAATTAGAATTCTCACAATGAATTCGAATTGCCTAGTTTACGCATGCTCATGAGAATATCCACTGCATGTGTGATTACATGAGTGCACTTCACTCAAATCACAACTGATATCCAACTGTCCCTTTCACCTATTATATCAACTGGGTCTCCACTGGATCTGACATGCATGTAGTTAACCGTGGTGAATCTTCAGTTACATGTGAGTTCACTGATTGTGAATTAATAAATAATTAATTCATTGAACTCTCACTAGTGCAAGTTTAGTTACAACTAGTACAACTAATCTTAACTCACTTAACTACACTTATAATTCCGTTACAACTCCAAATCACTCAGTTATAAATGAGATAATAGATTAATATTTGTTGTCCAATTTATTTAAGGGAAAAGTAAATTAGACACACATTTCTTGTTGACTTTTCAACACTCCCTCTCAACAAGAAAGGGATTATCCTTCACCCCAATCCTGTCTCTATGATATTCAAATTTTCTCCTGGTGAGTGCCTTCGTCAGAATGTCTGCATCCTTATCTTTCGTAGGAATGTATTGAAGCAACATGATCTTTCGCTGTACACAATCTCTAAGATGATGATACCGGATATCTATATTCTTAGATATATCATGAAACACGGGATTAATCTAGATTTTAATGCAACTCTAATTATCACAATAAATCATTGTCGGATCTAAATGAGAACCAAACAAACCAACTAAGATATTTCTCATCCAGATAGCCTCATATGTAGCTTGACTCGCTACCATGTATTCCTCTTCCTCTGAACTAAGTGCCACAGATCTCTGTTTCCTGCTGTAGCAAGAAACAACTATAGATCTGATACTAAATATCCCCCCTGATGTGATCTTTCTATTCATTGGGCTGCCTTCCCAATATGCATCTGTGAATCCATGCAACTTCACCTCATCCATCTGTCTGTACCATAATCCATACTCATATGTTCCCTTCAGATATCTCAGGACATGCTTACCCACCTTCCAAAAGAGTCTGGTAGGCTTAACCATCGCTTGACTAAGTTGGTTAAACGCATAGAAAATGTTCGGTCTCGTGTTCACTAAATACATTAGCGAACCTACTAATTGTCGATAGATAGTAGAATCCACTACCGCTCCAGAAGTAGCATCCTCTTTCCTCCAGTTTACTGGAAGAGGAGTATCCATGGGTTTCCAACCTTCCATGTGAAACTTACCCAGTATCTCCTTTGCATACTTGCCTTGAGACACAAAACTTTCACCATCTCACTGCCATATTTCCAATCCAAGGAAATAATGAAGAAGGCCCAAATCCTTCATCTCGAACTCCTTTGTAAGGTCATCCTTGCATGAGTGTATCAGCTTCTCATCACCAGTCAATATTAAATCATCAACATAAAGAACAATGATTAATATTTTAGCATCCACCAAAATTTGGCATAGGTTTGTATCCGCTTCACTTTTGGTGAAGACCAATCCGATGAAATAGCTCTCTATCCGAGTGTACCAAGAACGTGGTGCTTGCTTCAGCCCATATAGTTCTCTCTTGAGTCTGCACACATGCAAATCCATGTCAAAGGTCTCAAAACCTTCTGGTTGTTCAATGTACACTTCTTCGTTAATGATCCCATTGAGAAACACAGTTTTTACATCCATTTGATGAATGCACCAGCCCATCTATGTTGAGAGTGCAAGGATGGATCTTATGGAAGAGTACCTTGCGACAAGTGCAAAGGTCTCATCATAATCTATCCCCTCGATCTATGAGAAAACTCAGGCCAAAAACCTGGCCTTGTATTTCTCCACACTCCCATCATTAGCTTGATTTACCTTGTAGATCCATCTCAAACCTACCACTGATTTGTCGACCGGTCTTGAGACAATTTCCCATGCACTATTTTTGACAATGGAGTCATACTCCTCTACCATAGCATCAACCCAAGTGGGATCCTGCACTACTTCCTGAAAGGAATATGGTTTAGTCACAATGCATTTGTTCATGAGAGCCATGTATCTAAAAAATCGATCAGGAGATTGTCTCTGTCTGCGCTGTGAAGTAGGGGCCACTACATTCTGTGCAACATCTAGTCTCAATCTGTCAGCTTTTGTGGTGCACTTTCTACCATTTATGATGGATGTCTCTGCTTGAGTGGTTTCCTCCACTCCATGAACCTCCTCATGTGGCTAATCCACATATTGAGACTCATCTTTGGGAACCAATATTTCCTCTTCTGCATGCAAGTCTATCTCCCTCGCAAGTGACAACCGCATGGATTTCCCCTCATCGAATTTTATATCTCGTTGCATAACAATCATCTTACTGTTCGGAAAATACACATGATAATTATGGGGTGTTTCTGTGTACCCCACAAATATCCCAACTTCAACATTCAGTTCCAGCTTCTTCCTGGAATCCTTGGTCACATGCACATAAACAAATGAGCCAAAAATCTTAAAATGAGAAACATCAGGTTTCTTACCAGAGAAAGCTTCTTTAGGTGTACTCATCCCAAGTACTCTATGAGGACAACGGTTCTGCACATAAACCGTAGTATTTCTTTGCACATAAACCGCAGTATTGCATGCTTCTTCCCACAAATTTATTAGTAGGCCATGATCATGCAACATCGTTCATGGTGCACCCATGATCGTTCTGTTCTTTCTCTCATTGACCCCATTTTGCCATGGGTTATGAGGCACTATGAGTTCTCTTTGAATTCCTTCTCTGCTGTAGAAATACTTGAATCTGTTAGAGATGTATTCTCCACCATTATCGCTCCTTAGAGCCTTCACTTGCTTCCCTGACTCTTTCTCCACCAATGCTTTCAACTCACAGAACTTTGAGAATGTTTGATCCTTCTTCTGCATGAAGAATATACAACATTTACGAGAAAATTCATCAACAAAAATAACATAATAGCTATGTCTTGTTGTTGAAGCAACCGAGAATGGTCCACACACGTTAGTGTGAATTCTCTCTAAGATCACCAAAGCACGGTTCTCCTTTTCATGAAAGGTGGACTTTACATACTTCCCCAGGGTGCACCCCTTGCACTGATCTAATTGAGCAAGTGTTTCCCTTGGAAGTCTAGTAGATATTTGTTGCATGATATTCAAGGCTCCATGATGAAGATGGCCCAATCTCCTATGCCATAATTCCCCCTCATCCTGGCACACCACTTTTTCTACCTTGCCCATCATGGCACCGCATCCATCTACCTCCAGCATGTAGATATTCTTAACTCAAATTCCTATATTCTTGACTTGACCCGTTGCTTTATGTCACAGGTAGGCTTTTCCACCTCTCAAAGTAACATCATAGCCTCTATCCTCCA
Source organism: Picea glauca (assembly GCA_000966675.3). Lineage (NCBI taxonomy): Eukaryota > Viridiplantae > Streptophyta > Pinopsida > Pinales > Pinaceae > Picea > Picea glauca. The sequence goes on from JZKD02S1675111.1 coordinate 130,137, forward strand.
ACATTGTGACTAAGACCAAGTTTTTCTTCAGACCTGGAACATGCATAACATTTTTCAATTGAAATGGTTTACCTGACTCCCTTTGAAAGGTAATGGTACCAATACCATTCACACTGTATCATCCATCGTCGCCCATCTCTATATGCATTTTGATATCTTTCTCCTCCAAGTCACTGAAAGACTATTTATCTCCCGTCATCTAGTAGGAAGTGCCATTATGAAAATACCACACCGATCCCGATGCACTTGATGCCATGCATGTGATCAAAGAGAAGTAAATTTCAAATTATGAGACAAGAGCCTCACCAGTTGCAGCTCCAAAAACCGTCTTGTTCTTCCTCTTTTGCGGATAGTTAGTAGCGAGATGCCCATGTTTGTGACAATGAAAACACTTCACTTTGGACAAATCCATCTTCTTGACTTTAGACTCGGATTTTTAATGGAATTTATTCCCTTTCCCTTTCCTTGACTTGGCAGTCAAAGCACAATCCTCTTCATCATCGCGCTTTGATGAAGATCCATCTCTGTTGTTCCGCCTGAACTCCTCTTGCACTAGATCCAACCATAGTCGTTCCCAATCTGGCAATTTTTCCCTTCCATTGACAGAGTCTTGATAACTGTGCCAACTCTTAGGAAGTCCTAGGAGAGCCAAGCTCACCAAATCATTAGTAGCGACTGTTATTCCCACACTTCCAATATCATCCCGACATTGTACAAACTTCGTGAGATATTTTGGAATGGTGTCGCCCTTCTCCATCTTCATCTTCCTGAGTTTATCTTTGAGCACCAATTTCCTATGGTCACTACTGTTTTGGAATAGATCCGTCAAAACCTTCCACATTGCATGTGGTGTGGTTTTCCCATGGATACTTGAGAGAATGTGGTCTCATACTCCCTCCAACAAAATCCTCCTCGCCTTTGCCACTTTATTTTTCCATGCATCAAGATTTGTAGTGTCTGTCACATCCGGCTTAGGAACATCTTTGTCAATGTAATCCTTCAAGCCATTGTCTTCGAGTTCTTCTTCCATCCTGTCCTTCCAAGAAATGTAGTTAGAGGTTCCCTCAAGTGCATGCTCCAACCTCAAGCCATTGAAAGACATTTTGATCTTGAATCAACTGTTGCACCAAGAAAATCCTGCAAATTTGAATGTTATCCAACCACAAAAATCAACTGCTACAATTCCTCTTGCCCTGGGAGGTTCGCACCCCACCTGAGAGTAGCCCGAGGGAAGTTCGCACCCTACCAGTGTCTAGCCTGCAAAATTGTTGAGGAAGTTTGCACCCTACCAGTGTACAGCCTATGAAAATCACAAGGAAGTTCGCATTGTAATGCACAGTGAGGTGAGGTAGGTTCACACCTCTCCTTTGAGCAACTTGTGATAATCTTGATGAAGTTCTCACCTCTCCTTTGAGTAGGGTGTGAGAATTTCTACTCCTAGAAATGTGCGTAGTTTTCAGTACTAAGGTTCACACCTTGCTAGAGACGGGACCTGCAAAAATACTATTATTTTCGCACCTCACTTTCGTGGCTCTGTGGCTTGGTGAGCTCTGATACCATGTAGAAATTTCAATACAAATTAAGTATTTCTTGTGATTCTCCTGATCTAACAATTATATGCCACTGTTAAATAAAGAATCGCTTCTACTATTATTCTTGTGGAAAATTAAACCACGATCACGAAGTGAAATATCAAGAACACATAACACAAACGTTTTATCAGGAAAGCGTAAAGATAAAAACCCCACTATCATATATTATGTATATCATGGATCATGAAACAATCTCATACAAAACTTAGAAAATACATGTGCCAATTCTGTCCCCAGACAACCTAACTCCTCTGCACAATCCCTGCAATTAGAATTCTCACAATGAATTCGAATTGCCTAGTTTGCGCATGCTCATGAGCATATCCACTACATGTGTGATTGCATGAGTGCACTTCACTCAAATCACAACTTATATCCAAACTGTCCCTTTCACCTGTTATCTCAACTGGGTCTCCACTGGATCTGACATGCATGTAGTTAATCGTGGTGAATCTTCAGTTGCATTTGAGTTCATTGATTGTGAATTAATGAATAATTAATTCACTAAACTCTCACTAGTGCAAGTTTAGTTATAACTAGTACAACTAATCTTAACTCACTTAACTACACTTATAATTCTGTTACAACTCCAAATCACTCAGTTATAAATGAGATAATAGATTAATATTTATTGTCTAATTTATTTAAGGGAAAATTAAATTATACACACATTTCTTGTTGACTTTTCAACAAAGTTAAGTATCTTAGTCAAAAAAAAATGCAGTCAGAGGTAACTCAGTCACAAGTGACTCAATCATAGGAAACTCCATCACAGGTGCCAATTCATACTGACAGCCTATAATCCCTCATTCTGTACATGATTTTCCTACCTTGGGAAGTGTTCCCCTTCTCTGATTAATAGTCCTTCAGCTGCCTCACTTCCCTTCCAAGGCTTCAACAACAGGTCGTATAGGAAGTCGTAGATCCTTGTTGTTGTATTTTGTCACCTCAAGAAATGATTTTCAGCAATTCTCTCACCTGGAAAGAATGAAATGTCCTATGGGCCTGAAAACCTTCCTCTTTAGTCCATCTCTCCAAGATAATAATGGTATAGGTATCTGCGATAGTAACAACAAGTTACTATGACAGTAACAACAAGGTATGGTTGAATGCTAATAGTTTGGTCCTCATCCTCTCATGATGATCCTTGAATGATGATGGAATCATCACCCAAAATGTACTAAGTTCAAAATATATGAATGAATGTTCCCATCTTGACACTTGTCACGTTGAGAACTAACTTGGGTCCATCTTCCCCCCTCCGTCAGACTTAGGATAAAATAATATCCATACTTTATACTTTAAGGAATATTAATATCATATTCCTTTTTGGGTTTAAGCCCCCTTAACTTGGCCCCTTAACCTCAACTAGTGAAGTTATCCCCCCATACTATTTTATGTGGTTGTTCTACCATAGTGATGTATTTTCATTATGTTTTCATGTGATTAAATTTACCTTCTCAATACATAAGTACTTGTATTTTTACATCCATGCTCACCAACCTCAAAAATACAAAGATCATGGACTAAACCAGTTGCGCGTGGAACTTCTGGGATGTGTGTACTCACAGACTTACACAGTTGCACATTACAACATAGCATAGATAAAAAAAGGTTTTCTAGCCTCAAAAGAACGCACTAAGCCAGTGTGTGCGGAATCCTAGGTTGTAGGCATTTTTCCTTCAGTGCACCATCCCTTTGCACTTAGACCTGTGTGCACTACATACATTAAGTTGTTCCACTTTTAGTGCACAATTACTACATACTTACACAGGTTCTCTCCAAATACATTAACTTGTGCACTCTTTTCATTTAAAAATTGTACGCACTCCTTTGGTGTGATCATGACGTGCACTAACTCAATGTGCACAAAACCAAAACAAGGATCTTGTTCCTTCAGCTCACCATATTATATGTAAATGACATTTACATTTATATGTACACTTAGGGTTTATCCTAGGGGTATTGCATTCGGTTTCTGAAGGTTTTTGTTGGTCAAGATAACTCGAACCTAGGGTTTTACAACCGTGTGCATGCCAACACTAGTTTTCTCTCTCCTGTATTTCTTTTTCAATTAACTAGTGTAGTATTTCCTACTCACAATTATATCTTGGAATGTGGTTTAATCCTACAAATATATTTTTCATTTAAAACATCCATATATGTTTTTTAATATTTTTTACACACTTCCATCCCTTTCACATTTATGATCTCTCATACTTGTTTGCTTTATCAGATGAACCATTAATTGACATACCACATCGGCTATGACGACGATGCTATTCGATGGACTTGGAATCTTTCTTTGGCAGCTTGGGCCATTTATACCCCTACACATATGCTACTTCAATCTAGTGGGATATGTCTAGGATCAACTACAAACTAACAAGTAGAATATGTTAGTATGACTCATCTCCTAGCCAATGTTGTTCACCTTCGCATTTGTCACCTTAGCATATTCTTGGATTCTCATCTTGTCGTCTTATGGTTAAAAAATCAATATCACATATGTGATCCTTTATTATTTAGAAAATACCTGCAATTTAGACTTCTGTCAAGAAATTTTGAATCCATTACATTCACACACATTCCTAGAAGTCAAAACCAAGTTGCAGATCATGTTGTTAGCGCTCAAAATGTTCTTCTAACTTTTGAGGCACCTTCATTTGACATGATTGATTTATTTATTTCCCAGGTATTTTGAGTTTTCAAAATTCCTCATCAAGCCTTTATAAACTCCCATTAATCGCTTTTTTCTAAGATTGTTTTGACTCTGCCTTTTGACCTGCATTCCAAAAATAGCTTTTCATTAGTTTTCCTAAACATTTACTTTTTAGGTTCTCATATTTTCAAATAAAAATATAATTTCTTATGTGTTTATTTATCTTTTTTTACTAAAATTCCAAAAGTGGTGCGTGCACTTAAGTTCTCAATTCCTAAACTATCCTAATATCTAAGTCACCATCCATATTCCATGAGAAGGAGAGCTTCATAGATGTGTCAGTGTAACATTAATTCCAAGAATCAATACAGAACGAAATTCGAAATGCCAAGATGCCATGAGAAGAATCTAAATGTCTGAGCCTGAATCTGATTTTGGTGGCGTGTTGATTGCATAGGTATCAAATGGAGGCAACAATAGAGTAGACTCAAGCCTTCAAATTCAAGTTAAAACTCTAATGCCATGTGTAATGGGCATCATTATATGTGTCCATAAGATATTGTGTTGGGTTCTAAATAGCTCCAATCATAAAACAAGTGCACCATCAGGTCTCAGGAAGGTTTATTATTATCAAATGAAATTAAACTATTTTCATTTCTTGAAAATTAGATCGAAGTTGGAACACACATTCCAAGCATTGCTTAAAAAACCAGATTGGGAGATACAACCATTATTCCATTTCATCCAGGTATCGTTTCTCTGAGCTTGACTAGTGCCAGGAAAGTGAGATGGCTCTCAGACAGTGACAATAGGGTCTAATACTATGCATACAAAACCCTCTATAACATTACAAAGGTGGCAAGAGGAGATATCATTATTTTGATTCTCCCCTGAAACTCTCAGCAGACTCAGATCCTATGTACAGAGTATTGCATATATTTTGGAGAGACTTGTTAAGGAGAAGGTTATGTTCAGTAATCGATTCATAATAAAATAATTCACACCCTTTCACAGTTTATAGTAATGTCAAACAAACCATCATGGAAGCCGATACAGTTCAAAGGAATTCAAATGCCATGTCTTCAAAAACATGGGAGAATGTGATAAGCAAGTATTTCTATTCAGATATATATGGTTTATATTTCCATAACTATAAAACAAAATATGTATATATGTTTGCCTATATTATTCTCAGTTTTGGTTCTGAGCAAGTATATAAAGACATGATGATCATAACATCAACCAGATCAAGCCTACGTAGTTAATAATCAAATCAGTACAAATCAAAGGATCTCAACCATTTGTACTTGCCCATACTATGTTTTGGATTTTTGTTTGAAGGTATGAAGCTATGTACTTGAAGACTCATGGTGTAGAACTCTCTTTATGAGTGGAATTATGGTAAAATCCAATATATAGCACTCTCACAAAATCTTATACTTGTTTCATGAAAGATTTTGGATATATATGAAAATATATTGTGATATGGGAGAGTAATGAATAAAAAGTAGTATGAAGCCTGAGTAGCACTACTACAAACAGTTCAATGCAATATTTGGGTTCAAAGTAACAAAGTTACTAAGCCTTCAAGTCATAATTTGAATAACTTTTCAACTATTTTGGTCTAAACTATCTTCTCCAGATGTTTGTAGTGCTTGATGACCATTTTATATTTATTGTACTACAAACCTATGAATCATCAATGAGAAAGAAGACAATTTCAAATTGAATTTTGTTTTAGTCAAAGATGAATATAGCTCGATGCCCAGCTGTGATTGAAGTTTCCAGAAAGATTAGTCATCCTCCAGCAAGGATGTGGACCTGTCGAAGACCTAGCTATGATAAGGATTTGACTTCATAATAATAGGATCTTGATCCTATAGTTTTTTAATAGATTAGATCATAGACTATTTTTAGCTTTTCAATCCTTCTTCTAAGGATCTTAGTTATCAATTGTAAAGGATATAAATCCAATCATCTCAAGAGTAGAGAAGGGGGTTCGAACTTGAATTCTCATATGTACTCTTTGTGATCTATACATTTTTGAATATATCATGGAATGATAAGTTTCTGCCATTGGATATTGTTCAAACATTCTTCTTACCTTTCTTTTCTGTACTTGTGAGCTTGAGCTATTGTTCATTTCCATATTTATTTTGTGATTGATAATTGCCTTATTATCTCTGCATAAATAAACATAGAGTCATAAGTTATTTCTATTTATGCTTGACCTGTCACATACATTATTGATGAATGTGGTATTGTTGATATAATTAGTTTCTTTCATTCATCTCAATTAACAACTTTATGAGCAGTACTCTTTTGGTGGCCGTGTTTTGTCTTGATTTATCCAAATCTATATTGAATTGAATATTGAGTGTGTGAGGTATTCACTTTGTTCCATTTTCTAAATACATCTTTAATCATTCTGATAAATTTACCAGGCTCTCTTGAGTTGCAACCTAAAGAGACTCCTGGAGTGATAACAAATTGGCATCATTGTCAGGGAAATGAGTGTGAAGCAAGTTTCCTTGGGAGATGACATAGTTCTAGTCTTTGATGATAGAAAAAGGTTGGGAATTTATATCGGTTGTAAACATCTATCTGGTGACTCCATGAAGGACGAATTCAGTGGCAACTCCATTGTTCAAAAAATTGTTGACGACTTCACTTGTATGAAATGGACAAGATCTTAGCTAAGAGATATGCCTTATGTGATTTTTCAAAGGTAGTTGGTTTCCCTAATCTAGTGCCTAGTAGATATGAATGGGAAGGTAGCCTTCCCATATTTCGAGGAGAATATTGGGAAGTACCAACTGAACATTTGCTGGATTTTCATGATTTCATTCATCGATTGCAAATTGTGCATGAGGATATTCAGATTAATCTCTTCGGGTATTCATTAGAGGGGACTACTCATGATTAGTATCAATCTCTTCCTATTGCAACTATCAACTCTTTAACAAGTTTTCAAGCTACCTTTCATTTGTTTTGCAAAGAAAAATTTTCATCTAACTTTCTCTATCCCGAGTGTTGTCATGAATTCAATTTGTTGAGTAAGGAATTAAATAGTCATGAAGAGTATGTTGTAGTAGAGGAGACTTATCACTATGATCAAAAGATTGGTGATCTACCGAATGATAACCATAATATAGATGCTTTTGAAATTGTATCAAATGTGTCTACTATCTTAGGTTGTCATGAAGTTCAAATTGTTCCTTTTGAAAACTTAAAAGATAATCAGTAGATTGATATATCAGCATGTCGCAGTTTTGGATTTCCAGCAAATATTAAGAAACCTACATTCAACGATGAGATCAGTGAAGGCAACCATCAACAACTTTTCAGTTTTTAGATGGAAGAGCAGAATGAAGAGGTATTCCTTTGTCGATTTTATGACCCCCGTTGATGACTATATGAAGTTTATGAGTAGCATAAATGTCAAAATAGTTTTGTCAGATGAAAGTTGTTTCTGTCATCTTTTCAAATTTCATTTTTGTATGCTATGAATTTCTTTATTTTTCGGGTCAATACCAAGGAGGTTATCAGTAAATCAATGTCTTATATGGATTCATTGGAAGCATGATTTCACTTGATTAAAAATAAGTACAGTGGGTTAGTGTAGGAGTCGACAGAAAAATAAGCTCGCCATATGAGAAGGTATATTCTTTCCAGTTCATTGTTTGTTAAATAAGAAGAGCAGGCTGCAGGTTTTGAAGGGATCAGTTACACAAGCCAGATGACTCCATATCCCAATGGTAAAGGAACAATGTCTGCTAGGTTCTTGGAGCCTCACAGGGAGGTATCCATCCCAATTGGAGCCATATGTTAGCGCTCAAAATGTTCTTCTATGTTTTGAGGCACCTTCATTTGACATGCTTGATTTATTGATTTCCTGGGTCTTTTCAGTTTTCAAAATTCCTCATCAAGCCTTGATAAGCTCCCATTAATCGCTTTTTCCTAAGATTGTTTTGACTCTTCCTTTTGACCTGCATTCCAAAAATATCCTTTCATTAGTTTTCCTAAACCTTTACTTTTTAGGTTCTCATATTTTAAAATAAAAATATAAATTCTTATGTGTTTATTTATCCTTTTTTACTAAAAGTACAAAAGTGGTGTGTGCGCTTAAGTGCTCAATTCCTAAACTATCCTAATATCTAAGTCACCATCCATATGCCACGAGAAGGATATCTTCATAGATGTGTCAGCGTAACACTAAGTCCAAGAATCAATACAGAATCAAAGTCGAAATGCCAAAATTCCATGAGAAGAAGCTAAATATCTGAGCCTGAATCCGAGTTTTGTGGCATGTTGATTGCATAGGTGTCAAATGGAGGCAACAGTTGAGTAGACTCAATCCTGCAAGTTCAAGTTAAAACTCTGATGCCAAGTGTAAAGGGAGGCATTATATGTGTCCATAAGATATTGCATTGGGTTCTAAATGGCTCCAATCATAAAACAAGTTTGTCATCGGGTCTCAGGAAAGTTTATTATTTTTGAATGAAATTAAACTGTTTTCATTTCCTGAACATGATATTGGAGTTGGAATGTAGAGTCCAAGCATTTCTTAAAAAACCAGATTGGGATATACAACCATTATTCCATTTCATCCAGGTATAGTTTCTCTGAGCTTGACTAGTGCCAGGAAAGTGAGATGGCTCTCAAATAGTGACAATAGGGTCTGATACTATGCATACAAAACCCTCTATAACATTGTTGATCTGAAAATGATAAAGGCTTGTATTCTTGAAAATATTTGCAAAATTTTATTTAAGTGTGCTTATGCAAAAGGATCACTTTGTAAACAAAAATTTCAGAGAAAAATACACATTCAAGATGCAAATAATATAAAGCAAATATAGTGAACAGTAAACACATAGCACAACAAATGATAAAGGAGTTCACCCCTCTCTTGGGCTACATCTCCTGGTCCAGCTTCCAATGGATCTTTATATTATTTTCTAAAAGTGCTAAAATATGTTCTTTACAATGCTCAAAATGCCAAATAGATGGCTTGAATGGCTTCATAACGTCCAAAAACCCCTAGCTGGGCTTTTTCGGCACCTGATTTGGCCAAAAAATGAAGAAGATAGGCTTCCTGGAAGTTCCCCTTCAAACTTGCTGTCTCTGGATTGCCAAATTGCACCTCTATGTGTCCAACCTGGCCTCTGCGCATTTTTTTCGTTCTTAAACCTAGCACCGGGCACATAACCGCAACATGCACACAACTATAGAATGGTTAGGGAACCTAGCCCCCTAACTGCAAAGGCATTGGACGTATGGGTCATGTGACCGCGCCCCCCCGCACACAAAAGGGCTAAGTCCAAAATCGAATGAACAACCGACAAGTGTTGGCACATGGATTAAACTGTTGGAAATTTTAAACTCCCACGCAATGTTTGAATTGTTGGTCATATGTATTGACAACACAACCGCGGGCTGGGGCTAAGCCCCAGCCTGACCACGCGCCGTAATATACACCAGTTCAAACTTAAATATATTTAAGCCCATATATATAATAAGAACTAATGCATGGGCTATTGGTAGCCCACGCCCTGTGAAGGTGCTCCTACCTTGGTGGGAGGTTCGGGGTTCGATCCCCACGGACTCCATATAATTTTAAACAACCAATCAAATACGGTGCCACGTGGTTGCCCATGTCTGGGCCACGTGGCACCTTCCCACTTGTCAAAAATGTGCCACATGTCGAGATATGATTCGACCTCACAACTTCCAACTATATACCAACTGAGCACCTACCACGTCGGCGTATGGCCCTACCACATCAGCGTACGACCCTGCCATGTCAGCAACTGTACGGACTGTACGGTCAACAAATTGTTTTGCCTATTTGACAATTTGAATAGAACGTGATATCTCACTCATCCGATGTCCATTTGAACCCATTTGAGTTGCAATGGGTTCGTGATGATGAGGCCTACGCACTTGTTCGATTTGAAGCAATTCTAAGTACTTTGAATTTTGAGCAAAATTTGATCCCCTCTATCACACCTCACCATTGGAAAGCTTTTGGACCTCCAAAAGTCTACTTTCAGTCTATCTGAAGATGAGGGTATAGTTCCCTCACCTTCCCAACCTCAATCCACTTGTCTTTGCTTGGATTTGTGCCTTTAAGACCAATT
>JZKD02S1675111.1:163863-188018 GCA_000966675.3 Picea glauca
TGTAGCCTCATTATGAGTTGGTTCTCATATGTATGATACTGTAAATAATGTAACCATTACTTATCATATAAAGGAAAAGAGGTTTTTACCCTGCACGGGTTTCCTCGGGAAATATTTGTCTCTGTGTTTCTCATATATGTGAATGATGATGAAAGTGGCATTGTTTACTTCCCTGCATTATTATAATCATCATTCAGAGTCTCTACAAAGAATTTAAAAGAACCATAATTGTTTAAGCACGGTGACAACTGATTCACCCCCCCGCCCCCCTCTCAGTTGTCTAACAATTACATCACAAATAACCTATGGTGCCTTCAACTCAAGAAAACTACTAGTGTTATGCACCAAATTCCCACACTACTAAGTGTCACATTTATGTATATCATTATAATAAGTGTCCTAAGTGTCGTATGCACCTTATCAAGTGTCATATGAACCTTACTAAGTGTTATGCACCAAATTCCCACACTACTAAGTGTCACATTTATGTATATCATTATAATAAGTGTCCTAAGTGTCGTATGCACCTTATCAAGTGTCATATGAACCTTACTAAGTGTTATGCACCAAATTCCCACACTACTAAGTGTCACATTTATGTATATCATTATAATAAGTGTCCTAAGTGTCGTATGCACCTTATCAAGTGTCATATGAACCTTACTAAGTGTCTCATGCACTTTATCAAGTGTCGTATGCACCTTACTAAGTGTCGCGTGAACTTTATTAAGTGTCACAACCTTGACACCATGGAAGAACATTTGTCATCATCCCTAGTCATTGTGGAGGAGAAAAATCTATCACACGAAGGTCAAAAAATGACTTTTTACCTTGATATTTTGACCAATTTTGAAGATCAACCCTTCCCTTCCCATGTATAGGGAGCATTGAAATCTTATCAATGCTCCCCTTCCCATGTACATGGAGTGTTGACAACGCTCTATGCTCAATACTGGGGGAGCATTAAAGTGGGTTGAGGAAGTTATGGCTATTCTAAGGGTCAACTATGAGATTCTCTTAAGTGGTTTTGGTCAAGGGGTTGAGTCATGAGTTGTGTTACCCATATTCCCTCCATTTTGGGTAACCAAATCATAACCTAAGGAGCTAAATCCTCAACCATTTCCTAAAATCCTTCATGGTGGTTAAGCCTCCTAAATCCTATATAATGAGCCCACTCAAAGGTGAAAATGAAAAGAAAGGATTTCAGAGTGTCAAACCTTTGATATTGTTAGGAGAATTCATTAACGAATCATCATTCTGATCTTGAGACATTGAGGCAAGGGCTAGACTAGAGAGCTTGGAGGATTTGTTGCAACATCAACCTTATTTTGTAAGTACTTCACCATGTTTATCCATTAATATAACTTGGCCTGTTTCCTTCATATTGTTGTTTATACATGTCTTTCTATATAGATATATATTTTCTTGTCTAATGATATATTGTAGGAGTAGAAGGTGTTGTTTTGTTCCTTCGAGAATTTCTTCATTGTGATAGAATCTTGGACAAGGAGACTAAAGATTTAAGACCAACAAGGACAATTGTTGAAAAGGAGTGAGTCACACTTATTTCTTCTATCTTCTCTTCTTATAGACACAAAGAATATATATAAAGGAATGTTAGTGTCCATTTGTTTGTTTTTATTTCTTTTTCAATAGGGGTCTAGATATCCAAGGGAGATTTCACCTATCCATAGGGGAAATATTCTGTAACAACAAATTGGCGATTCCATTGGGGAACGATTGTTCCTATATTCCTATCCCTTTGAATCTTAGTTGTCCTTCTATATTTTTCATGTTGATGTTTGTTACTTTAACTCTTCATGCTTTCTGGTGATTGGGAAAAATTTGTTGTTGTTTCAACTGCTTCTAGGAATCAATGCTCCTCCACAGTGACCCACGGAGCATTGAAAACCCTTATTAGTGCTCCCTCCTATTGTCCTGAGGAGAATTGGCCCTTGTTCAATGCCCTGTATGACTCCTTACAAAAGAATTGATCTCCTTTCTGAATCAGTTTTCTATAAATGTGTTGAACCTGCACAAAATAGATCTAGCTAGAAAATACTACACACATTTGCAGAGAGAAATTGAGAAAGAAGAAGCAAGATAGAAAGAATGGAAGAATTCTCATTAACCGTATTCCACACTCAAAGAGTGAATAATTTACAATATATATATATATATATATAGGATACATGAGTAAGTAATGATCCATAGTGGTGGTCTAGATTGATCTGGACACACACCAACAATTACAAGAGTAAATTTCCACTTAGTCTAGTCTCTCAGGCAGTTATGGGAGTGAATTGTCACCTAGCTGAGTTAACTAGTCAACTAGTCTTCAGTTAACTGATTGGACAAAGAGGAGTGAGTTGGTGATGATCCCAATGTTGCATGGTGACAAAACCAATGCAACATCTAAACTCAACTCAACTAGTCAAACTGAAGTGTCAACTGAAAGAGAATATTCTCTAGGTGAAATATTCTCCCCTAAAATATAGGAGACTAGATAATGACTAATTATGACTAATAAACAAGTAAAAACCTTAGGAAAAATAAATCCTAGGTGTGTGTGAAGTAACTCCAACATTTTCAGCCCATTTTGTTGTCTTCTCCTCATATTTTTCACTCAGATATTTGTTGTAGAGTCCTCTGAACTTGGTTATGACTTTGTTTGATTCAAATAATTGTGATCACCAACCTTTCTTGCCTCCTTTGAGCTTGCAATTACTTCAGAATTAGGTAATGAGCATGACTGCCTTAGGATAACCTAATCCTTTGGTCAAGGTCTATATTACCAATGGTTTGATCCTCATCAGGAAGGTTTTCAAACCCTTGTTATCCTAATTTAAAAACGTGTTTTGAAGTTTTCTTGATTGATTTGAAATTGCAATTTGGCATTTTGATTCTTGCTACTCATTTTTTTAGGTTTTCAAACAGTTATTTCCTTTCTCTATTACAATTTTGAGTCCTTGATTGAACAAGTTGTCTCACACTTTGTTTCTTTCAGTTCTCATCAAACTTTTGAGTGCACTTTGTTTGGTTTCTTTTTTCTTCATATTCCTTTATGTCAAACAATTATTTATTTCATCCTAATTTAAAGTTAGGAAGAAGAAAACTTTTGCATTTGAAGAGATTTCATTCCATATACATCCAAAAAAAGATAATTTTTTTGCATTCTTAGAGAGTTTTGTTTTGGTGTGTGTTTTGAAAGAGATAGTCTTGGATTTGCTTAAGGATTTCAGAAACATTTGTTTGATAGTTTGGCATCATTTTGAAAAATTGCATGATATTGAGTGCTTGTTAAGAAGAAAATGAACTCTTCTCCTTCTCATATATAGAATTCATCGAAAATAAATGTTTTCATTTCATTATTTTTGTATTCTATTGGATTCAAGTCTCACACATCATTGGTTTCATCTCCATGGACCATTCTGGGTAACGAAAGAAATTAAAACCAACCAATGCGCTAATAAAATCAACTAGACATTTTTTGGTTTATAGAACACCAACAATAACATAAGGTTAGAATATTTGGACTAGGGAAAGTGAGTAAATTGTCCAAGGTTACTAAACAATACTGTAGAATAGTAAAGAGTGAAAAACTCCAGCTGACATATAGGAGTAGACGAAAAATCCCTCTAACACATGGGTTAAAAACAAGGTCACGTGTGGAAGAGTAGTGGATATTACCCCTCCAAAGCTTGACCAATCGTAGTGGAAAGAGTGTATATTGGGGTTTTTTATTGAGAAACAATTGGTTTAATTTGCTATCAGTGCTTCGTGAATCCCAAATCCATTCGGGGTCCTCGAGAGTCTTACCAGTCCACTTGTCTTCAATTCTCTTGAAAAAATTCAAACATTGTTATCCTACCCATACATTTGGTCCCGACTGTCGATTGTACCCCGTTGGAGGCCAACTGCGAGTTGGTAACCTTAGTGCATTTCTTAGGTATCGATAGAGGTGATTGTGGGGGGATTCCCATGATACCTACGGTGGATGTCGCATCATACATTTATTACCCTTGGAGGGTGACCCCACGAAGTGAGGGTTTCTTGAACCAAGAAGGCTTGTTACATGGAGGTTAGGGTAATTGCTTCTCATATCTTTGTTGACATCTTGACATCCCATATTCATAAGATCTTTCTATCTATTGTTGCTTGGTTGATTACCTGTAGATAATTTTTATGGGTGTGTGCTTTCGGAGTTTGTAGTTGGCCTTAAGGATTGTTATTTTACTTTCACTATGGTCAATCAACGGCTTCAAATATCTCGTAGAATGAAAGGTTTGGATTTTGAATTTTATGAACCTCAACATGACCCTTCCAATGAAGGAATTGCCAATGGACTAACTTATGAAACTCAGAGTGTAGCTCCTGGAAGTGGCCAACACGTAGAAGAACCAGTCACAACCTTCGTGGAAGGCCTTATATCTCATGATAATCCCCTTTTTACTGATCCACTCATGCCACTACTCGTTGAACAATTGTCCACGATATTTCTTGATGCTTATTCTTCTTACCATGTACCAACCAGTTTAGACACTAGGAAATATTTTGGCATGAAGCCACCGAAATTTGGTTTTCCAGAGGGATTGGGAGTTTCATCTCCTCTATCCACTACTCACGTAGTTGACCCTACTAGAGAACAACTCACTACTTCTTATGCTTCTTCTTTACTGGTAACAACTATGACCCGGGTTACTCTGAGACAACCAATTGTGATTACATGATCTCTCTACGCACATGGGTCGGGTAATATTCATGTTTCACTAATCCCACATATGCAAAAACCAAGTTATTTACTTAGTCATCCCATGAGTCATATGGCCAGCAGTCAAGTCATTCAAACAACCACATTTACACAAGATAATCAACCCACATCTATAACTTTACAAATGGGGAGTTCTCCTATACATTTCATTGGATGTCAATCTTCAATGGGAGGCCAATATTTTGTTGGGGGGATCCATCATCCATGGGGAAAAATACTATGTGGTTGAAGAGGTCATTCCTCATCAAGGAAATTTTCCCACTCAATATGTGAACCCTATGATTCCAACACAATATCCCCCTCAAACACATTATATGGTAGGTCCATTAGGCCAACAACAATAAATGGGGGGGGCATCAGGTCAACCAAAGTACATGGGAGAACCATCGGGTCAACCGCAGTACATGGGGGAACCCTTGGGTCAACCACAATATATAGGAGGACCATCCAATCAACCACAATACATGGTAGGACCATCTAGTTTTTCCATCATGTTGCAACATGTATATGGTCCTATTGAGGTTCCTATGTCACATGGTTACTACCAGTATCCACAGGTTAACCGACAACTTCCATTCTTGGATACATTAGATCTTCCTGATCTTTCATGTTTAACCAATGATCCCATACTGCATGCCCCATTTTGGCCTCCAATCCCTACCAAACTACCTTCTGATATCCCAAAATTTGATGGGATATCTCGAGAAGACCCTAATAACCACATAATGACCTTTCATATTTGGTGTTCTTCGAATTCTTTGATGGATGATTCCATTCATTTAATACTTTTCTAGAGAAGTCTCTCAGGTTCAGAAACTAAATGGTATATCGAGCTACCGTGACATTCCTTTAGCATTCAACTCTTTAGTATGGCTTTTTTGACACATTTCCAGCTGTTCATTTGATATGATATTGGTACAAAGCTCTTAAATTCTCTTAGACAATCCACCTCCGCCCATACTTATGATAATATTCACAAATGGAGGTAGAAGCAACGACTGACTAAAGATAATATTCTGAACCAACTCCTGGCATATTGGTTAACCAAGTCACTTTTGTCGCCCATCACTAGAGATGTCACCATGGGAAGTGTTGTCACTAAGGAGAAAGTGATTATTCATACTAAATATTTTGTCATGGTATATTCCCATCCTGTCACACTATATGATATGATTCCTCATGTTCCTTGTCCATCTAATGATCCATCAAGACCTACTCTAGAATCCCATGTTGATGGCATGGTGGGTCTCGTTACGAAAGACAAATTGACTCCCTCTCCTACACAAACCTCCTAGGAGCAGAACGAAATGAATACAGAATATTAAAATATGCTTAACAAAAAATAACAGAGATATAGTAAAACTGGTTTTCTATTCAATAAGGAAATAAGATGAAACTGTAAAATGCAACGGAAAACAATCTTGTTGGAATGGTGGCGGCTTATCTTTGAGAAGAGATGTGATGGTTGCGGTCATTCACAAGAAGATGATTACAATGAAGCTCTGAATGCATTTTTACAATAAGAATGAATTCTAAAACCCTATACATCGAAAAACATAGCCCTAGGAGATGAAGTGCCAAAATTCCTATGGGCCCCGTTGGGGTAAGCTAGTACATCAACTTCTCGGGGTCGTAACTTTTGCATATGATCTTTGTTTTAGGCGCACGATAGCCCATTGGAAAGTTATGTCCGAGGAATACACATGTGGCCGTAAGAATCTGACTTTGTCTACAATATAACTATGGTGATCCCTAAAAATGTTGTTTAGAGCCTCAAAACGACCCTAGAAGTCAAGAACCCAAAAACTAGGAAAACACTGCCAAACTAGAAAATTTCCAAAATGAACCAGTTGGAATAGGTGGGAGGCCACCGACATCCATCTGGATCATATTTATCGCCCTATCCTATACCCAATATTGTTAGAAATATTCTAGTGATTTTCCATTCCAACATACCTTTTCCTTCAACTTATTTTTAACCATCTCCAATATCTAACCTGCATATGGGCATGTAATAAAAATACAAGTAATTGTTTCAGAATTGGATTTTCACAGCAGACAATGACTTAGACCTATCAAACCTCTTTTAAGGAGGTTGTACCATGTCAACTTCTTGTTGTTGAGGGAAATCTTTTCTTAAATACTAAATTCAAGAGCTTATGTGAGTGAGGGATGAGGATAGGGCCCTCCAATTTTTAAGATTTAAGATTAGTAGCATTCAATGTCCTTAGCTTTCCCTTTTGCAAGTTGCTTAACCCAAAATTTTATGCTTTTTATAGAAAAAAATTTAAACTTTGTAGAAATGTTTGGAATGTTATCTATGACATTAGGGGATTTTTAAATATTTTAAAGGCAGGAATTCTAATGCCTTGGAGGAATCATATTATTTTCCTTAGTTTTACAAGTTAGAATTTGCCTCAAGAATTTTTTTAGATCTAGAATCTGTAGGTAGAAAAGATTATATATATGTGTGTGGGTATGTGTGTGTAGTGTATTTTTAACTTTTTATTAGGAATTTTTATCTATTTATCTTATTAGATTTTAAGGACTCATTGGAAGCATCCCTAATGGATTTTCTAGCAATTTTACACTAGTTATCATACCAAGGGTTGGTTGTCCTATTTTTCTTTTTAGACAATACCTTGATAGAGAATTTTTTAATGGAAGTAGAGAGGGTTGTCTTGAAATTATGATAGAGATATTCAATATTGTTCTTATATAATAGGAGATTTAATTCCTTTAGACTAGATAAGAAATAGTTAGAAGATGCCATCCAACAAAAAATCATAAGCGAAAACCATCATATTTAGAGCTATGTAGAAGAGCAGTACAAAAAATCTCCATAGCAGTTATTCTCAACTCCTTTCATAAGCAACAAAATTTGAAATCGTTTCAGTGATCATCAGCTTCAAACGACATAATGATGTTCGAATCAAACTAATGTTCAAATTCAAAATCCCCACAAAACCAAAACTTCAAAAATTTACACTAAAACATTAAAAAATAATAAATGTGGACGAATAATCTGCTAACCAACCTTGTCAATTTTGACAACTACTAGGAGGAATCCATAACCTTGGAGATGACTGGGATGAAACTAATCTTAATCTGCAATCTATGTGCCCTTTATTTGCTTCAGTTTATAGTTGCTTAAATTGCACTATTGTTTCCTTTATTGTAAAATTAATCAAAGTATGTGGTTATAAAATAAGTACACTTTATTGTTTTGTTCTTTTGCTTTATTTTAGTATTATTAAGTTATTTGTAACTTATATTGATGATGGTGGTGGTGGTGGTTAACATCTAGTGAGATCCAAATTGGTCTATGGAACCTTAAGAAAAGTAAGAGATTATTTGTATTTCTTTAAAATGTTATTTCCATGCTTGAAAAACATTAAGAGAAGCCTTCCAAGATCACTAACGTTTTGATGACTTAGAATGCTAAGAAGGTGGGTATTGTGACAAATATTTTGAAATTGAGATCTAATTTGGGTATTCTATAGGGAATTTTAGAAGAAAGTGTTTTTCATCTTCAACCTTGAATATGTCACAAAGGTGAGAGATTCCTTCTTGTCATGGTATTTTGGGGATTGGGCAAAGCCTAGTTTCACTATGCACCTCATGAGAATTAGTTCTTATTTTAGCAATATTGTTTCTCTTCTTTACTCTAGTCAAAACAAAGAGATGATTTTGATTTTCAAGGTTACGGTCACCTCCTTATAATATTTTAATTTTTTCTTTATCCTCTAATTCTTTATCACACCATATATTCTCCTTAAATATAGCTTATACAATATTTTTAATATCATCCATAGTCTACAAAATAACTTCTTCTTTTATTCCCCAAGAGTTGGCATCATTATGTTATCCCCTCTTAAGCCATTAGTGATCTTATTTATAGTTTCAAGCAATTTTTGGGAGCCTCCTATTATCCATTTTTTTTTTCTTGTACATTAAGTATCTAAGGAAATTATAGCTTTGATGATGAGGATATGATAGGGTGTGTTTCCCTTAATTTTTATATTTCAAGTTATAAGCATTCTTTCAGATCTGTTATATTTTTCTCCACTATTATTAAGAGATATTGCATCCCAAAAATTCACATCCATATAAGATAACAAGAGTAAAAATATTCTCATAGTGATCTAGGTGGATATCGGTGGCCACCCATGTTTTCCAACTGGCTTGAAACAATTTTCTGGCAATTTTGACAATTTACTATTTTTAGCAGTTTTAACTTCCGGGGCCATTTTGAGGGCCTAAATGAAGGTTTTTAAGGATCGATCTCCTCAATAAAATCCAAAGGCATTATTAATCCCCCAAAATGAATCTCCTCGACGATACCTTTCCAGAAGGCTATCATATGCCTAAAACGAAGATCGTATGAAAAAGTTACGACCCCAGGAAGTTAATGTACTAACTTACCCAAACGGGGCCCACATGACTTTTGGCGCTTCATCTCCTAGGAATAGTTTTTTGGATGTATAGGGTTTTTAAAATTCCTGTTTATTGTAAAAAGGCCTCAGAGCCACATTGTAATCATCTTCTTGTGAATGAGCGCAACCGTCACATCTCTTCTTAGAGATAAGCCGCCACCATTCCATCAAGCTTGTTTATGCTGCATTTTACAGTTTAAGTTTATTTCCTTATTGAATAGAAAACCAGTTTTATTGTATCTCTATTATTTTGTGTTAAGTACCTATTAATAATTTGTATTCATTTTTTTCCGCTCATAAAATATCGATCAGTGGTATCAGAGTGGTCTGCTCCTTGTTGTCTTAATGCATGTCCCCAACGAGGTTAGAGTACAAAGAGTTGGGTCTCGACCTTATTTCTCTTGAGGAAAAAATCTCTCACATGCCCAAGCGACCTCTCATGGAAGGAGAAAATAAATATGATGGGACAGGAGATTCTTTCAAACTATTGACTAAGGAATCCCTCACTCAACAAAGGAACAAGATGATGGATAGTTTCGCACAAATCCTTCGGCGACTACCAACAGGCAACGCATCTTCTTCGAGGAGAGGCGCCACCCCTTTCAAGGTACAAATAAACTTTGATATTCCTATATTTGAAGGTCATATAGACGCAGATGTTGTAGACAAGTGGTTGAATCTACTAGAAGGGTATTTTTCTATTCATAACTTTTTGAATAGAGAAAATATTACTTTTGCGCTCCTCGAAGTCGTTTCCCATGTCAAAGATTGGTGGGAAACATTTTGTGAGCAAAAGGAAATAGAGGAAACCTCATTATTTATAGTCATGACCACCTAAGAATCCTTCAGGGATGCTATTAAGGAACAATACTACCCTGTCAAAAGTTATGACGACTTGTATACCAAATGGACCACACTATGGCAAGAAAGAGACCAAGTAGTGCCATATTTCAAAAATATCTTCCATACCTTGCGCACCAAGCTGGGTATCAAAGATTTGAAGCGACATCTAGTGCTCAAGTATCACGTTGTATGCATAGATACATCTAGACCAAAATGGAATTTCTGGACATCTCATCCTTGCGCATAGCCTACAGATATGTCATCAAAATCGAGTAGAAGCTCAAACAAAAGACGCGGAAATTTGGGTCTGGGAACCCCTCACAACAAAATCCAACAAAGGGAGGCCCCAATCCACATAACAAAGGATAGAGAAAATATGGACATTATTAGGACAACTAGTCCAAGCCGCAAGAAAAGAAGGACACCGGAAAGACAAAGAAATATACTGGGAAGTGGTGCGAATTCCATAAGAGCCCTTGGCATAACACTATTGACTGCAGCTCAAAGTAGTCACTGGTGGCTGAAGTGAAAGACTCTGAATCAGATGTAGGTTCTAACTCTGATTCAAAACTAGAAAGGGGAAGACGAATCTTTGACACGGAACCCAGTGTCGATGTTTCCACAACCAAGATCCATCCTGGTGAACCAGATGACCTAGAAGAAGAAGAGTGCCTCTTCCATTCACAGATGTGGGTAAAAGTCACCCCATTGCACTTCATCATTGATAGCGGTAGCCAGCATAACCTCATCTCAATAGAGGTCGAAAAGCGGATAGCCCTATCAACAACAATGCACCCACAACCCTACACCATTAGATGGCTCCTCTAAGGAAGCGATATCCAAGTCAGCCAACAGTGTCGACTGTTGTACAACATCAAGCCCTTCAAAGACGAGGTATTGTGTGATGTTGCACCTATCAAAGTTTGTGATGTTATTTTGGGACAACCTTACTTATGGAAACACCATGTTGTATATGAGTCTAGGCCTTGTAGTTTTATTATTACTTTGAATAGGAAATTGTTTAGGATACCCGAGGCAATCCCACCTAGTGTTATTTCTTTGATGTTTGCTAAGAAATGAAGGAAGGTCATCTCTCAGATGGGGAAGTTTGTCTTCTTTTTGATTCTCTCTCAGAATAAGAGAAATATCACAGCCACATCCAGGATCTCTACAACTGACCTATCCACACAATAGAAGATAGTAGATAAGGTCATGGAAGAATACTCAAATATCTTTTCCTCACCTATCGGGGTACCTCTGCACTGTCAGGTCAAGCACCCCATCGATCTAACCCCCAGTGCACCGCTACCCAATGGGCCAGTCTATCATCGCTCTCTGATAGAGAATGAGGAGATCAAGCGACAGATCCAATAAATTCTCCACAAGGGGCACATCCATCCCATCTCATCATCTTGCGGGAGCCTAATCATGTTGGTACAAAAGAAATATGGAACCTAGCGACACTACATTGATTACCAAGCTCTGAATAAAATCATAGATAGAAGCCGATACCCAATTCCCCGAATCGACGACCTGCTTGATCAACTCATGAGGGACAAATACTTCAGTATGATTGATCTAAGGTATGGCTACCATCAGTTCATGATAGAACATACACATGTATGGAAGAACACCTTCAATTCAAAGGAAGTCCTTTCTGAATGGTTGGTCATGCCCTTTGGTTTGATAAATGCGCCAGCCACTTTCATGAGGTTGATGAACGATATCCTGTGACCATTCACCAATAATTTTATAGTGGTGTATCTCGATGACATTCTCATTTACAATAAGACTTGGTTGAACACTTACAGCATATTCAACAGGTTATGCACACCCTACGACAGCAAAATCTATACGCCAACCTGGAAAAATGCTCCTTCAACATGGACAGGGTCCATTACCTAGGCTACATCATTGATAAGCATGGTGTACATGTGGATCCATCCAAGATCTAAGTCATCCGTGACTGGCCAACCCCAACCACACTCACTGAGCTTTAGAGCTTCTTAGTCCTTGCCAATTTCTACCACAGGTTCGTGTTGGGATTCTCCCATATTGCATGGGCCCTCTTCCAAATAACCAGGGGTGGTGGTAAGGAGAAATTTTCATGGGGTTGGTCCCAACAACAAGAGTTTGATGATTTGAAGCAGGGCTTGTGCTTAACTCCAGTACTTTCAATCCTAGACCTGCATAAGCCCTTTGAGATCGAGACAGATGCTATAGACTATGATGTGGGCAGTGTTCTCACTCAACACGGCCACCTCATGGCCTATAATAGTGAGACACTATCAGATGTTGTCCATAAGTACCCTACTTATGAAAAAGAAATGTACTCCATTATAAAAACCTATCGCCAGTGGAGACACTACATTCTTGGGAAGGAAACAGTCATCCACACTGACTATAGGCCACTGCAGTTCATGCAGACACAAGAAAAATTGCAGAATGACTGCCATCAAAAGTGGTCCACATACTTGCAGCAATTCCACCTCAACATCAAGTATAAAACAGGAAGCACCAATCGGGTCGTTGATTGCCTCTGCAAAATGCCAGTCATGACACTCACCACGATGCTAGACTCTTGTGGCCATGAGACCTTTGGATGGCCCCGACTCTATGAGACAGACCTAGACTTCGCCATCACCTACCAAATGTTGGGGGAAAACACATTTGTTGATAATTTCCATCTTTAGGATGGGTTGTTGTGTCGTTTGGACCATATCTGTGTTCCATCAAGAGAGTGAGATAAGTTGATCTGGGAAGCCCACTACAGTCAGGTGGCAGGACTCTTCGGCATCAAAAACATTTCTACTGGCTGAAACTTCGACAGGAGGTCAACAAGTATTTCATGTCCTACACTGCCTGCACAATTTCCAAACCGACCACTAAGAAAAAGGGCTTGTAAATCCCTCTTTCTACTCTTGATAGGCCATGGGAATCCATATCAATGGACTACATGTCAGGCGTCCCATCCACCTAGTGGGGAAACGACTATGTTTTTGTGGTTTTTGATCGCTTTTCTAAGATGGTGATTTTGGTTGCTTGCAAGAAGAACATCACAACAGAGACCATTACCAAGCTCTTCTTTGAACGAGTCTGGGTACATTTTGGAATCCCAAAAACCATTGTCTCAGATTGGGACATTTGATTTCTCAGCACATTCTGGTGAAGCCTCTGGTCATTGCTGGACACCAAGCTCACCAAATCCACGACCTTCCACTCTTAGATAGATGGACAAACTGAGTTCGTAAATCAAATGATTGTGCATATCCTTCAAATGTATAATTCACAACACCCTCACACATGGGATGAGAGCCATCCCTATGTCCAACATAGCTACAACCAAGACCTACATATCTCAACTGACCACATCCCCTTTCAGGTGGGGTTGGGATTCCAACTATTGGCTGCCATAGATGTTGCACTTCTTGTTGCAATCACCTCGATCGACTCATCTCCTAATCCTACTGAAGTTGACAAAGCCACCAAATTCATTGACCATATCCAGCACATCTTTCAACAGGTTCAGTATATCCTACAGAATTCCAATGACAAGTACAAACAACGCGATGATCAACATCGGGTGCCACATAAGTTTCAGGTGGGCGACAAGGTTTGGTTGCACTAGCAGAAAGAACGCCTTACAAGACCCCATCAGAATATTTTCCCACTCTGTTATGGGTTGTACACCATCACCAAAGCCATGGGGGATAATTATTTTCAGCTCAACATTTCTCCTTTCCTTGGCCTGCACCCCATGTTCAATGTGGATCTCCTTCACCCTTATTTCCCATCATTAATGGACACCTCAGAAGTAGCAGAACAACTGACACCAACATAGCTCAACCCTGTCTGCATACAACATGCATACAATGATCATGTTTTATACACACAGATCAAGGGAACTCAACAACAAAGGATTCAACTTTATCAAGTCATCAAAGTAGGGCAGCTCCTGCACCAAGGTAAGTGGCTCACCCACGGCCAAATTCAGCAGAAATTTCCTTATATGATGGGGGAAATCAACACAATGGATACCATTGCTTACTAATGAGGGATAAATTATCTAGTTGGATATCGGTGACCACCCACCTTTTCCAATTGTCTCAAAATAGTTTTCTGACAATTTTGGCAATTTACTATTTTTAGCCGTTTTAACTTCCAGTGCCATTTTGAGGGCCTAAATGAAGGTTTTTCAGGATCAAGCTACTAATTTTTTTACTAAAGATTAAATGAGACCAAAAAATGAATATCCTCTATGATACCTTTCCAATGGGCTATCATACACCTAAAATGGAGATCAAATGCAAAAGTTACGACCTGTGGAAGTTAATGTACTAACTTACCCAAACGAGGCCCACGTGACTTTTGGTGCTTCATCTCCTAGTATTAGGTTTTTGGATGTATAGGGTTTTGGGAATTCTTATTTATTGTAAAAATTCCTCAGATCCTCATTGTAATTATCTTATTGTGAATGAGTGAAATCATCACATCTCTTCTTAGAGATAAGCCACCACCATTCCAGCAAGCTTGTTTCCACTGCATTTTACAGTTTCAGCTTATTTCCTTATTGAATAGAAAACCAGTTTTACTGTATATCTATTATTTTGTGTTAAGTACCTATTAATAATCTTTATTCATTTAATTCTTCTCATAAAATATGGATCATTTGTATCAAAGCAGTCTGCTCCTTGATGTCTTAATGCATGTCCCCAACGAGGTCGGAGTACAAAGAGTTGGGTCTTGAGCTTGTTTCTCTTGAGGAGAAAATCTCTCGCATGCCCAAACGACCTCTCATGGTAGGAGAAAAATAAATATGATGGGATAGGATATCCTTTCAAACTATTGATTGAGGAATCCCTCACTCAACAAAGGAATGAGATGATGGATAGTTTCGTGCAAATCCTTCGGCGGCTACCAACATGCGATGCATCTTCTTCAAGCGAAGGTGCCACCCATTTCAAGGTACAAATAAACTTCAATATTCCTATAATTGAATGTCAGATAGATGCAGATGTTGTATACAAGTGGTTGAATCTACTAGAAGGATATTTTTCTGTCCATAACTTTTCGAATAGAGAAAATATTACTTTTGCGCTACTCAAAGTCATTCCCCATGTCAAATATTGGTGGGAAACCTTCTGTGAGCAAAAGGAAACAAAGGAACCCTCATTATTTACAGTCATGGACACATGGGAATCCTTAAGGGATGCTATTATGGAACAATAATACCCTTTCAGAAGTTCTGACGACTTGTATACCAAATGGACCACACTGCGAAAAGAAAGAGGCCAAGCAGTGCCAGATTTGACAAATATCTTCCATACCTTGTGCACCAAGATATGTATCAAATATTCAGAGAGAAATCTGGTGCTCAAGTATCGTGATGCTTTGCATAGATACATCCAAACCGTAATGGAATTTTGGTACATCTCATCCTTTTCCACGGCCTACCGATATGCCATCAAAATTGAGCAGAAGCTCAAACAAAAGACATGGAAATTTGGGCCTGGGAACCCCTCACAACAAAAGCCAAGAAAGGGTGGCCCCAATTCATAGAACAAAGGACAGAGAAAATATTGGCAGTATCAGGACAACCAGTCCAAGCCACAGGAAAAGGACACTGGAAAGACAAATAAAGGTATCGGGAAGTGGTGCGACTTCCATAAGAGCCCTTGGGATAAAAATATTGACTGCCACTCAAAGCAGTCACTGGTGGCTGAAGTGAAAGCCTCTCAATCAGATGTAGGTTTTGAATCTGATCCAAAACCAGAAAGCAGAAGACAGATCATTGACGCAGAACCTAGTGCTACCATTGTCACCACCAAGCTCCATCCTGGTGAACCAGATGAGCCAGAAGAAGGAGAGTGCATGTTCCATTCACAGATGTGGGTAAAAGGCACCCCAGTACACTTCATCATTGATAGCGGTAGTCATAAGAACCTCATCTCAGTAGAGGTCATCAAGCGGTTGGACCTGTTGACAACACTGCACCCACGACCCTACACCATTGGATGGCTCCGCCAAGGAAGCGATCTTTGCATCAACCAATAGTGTCAACTGTCATACAACATCAAACCCTTCAAAGATGAGGTATTGTGTCATGTTGCACCACTCAAAGTTTGTGATGTTATTTTGGGACAACCTTATTTATGGAAACGTCATGTTGTATATGAGTCTATACCTCATGGTGTTATTATTACTTTGAATAGAAAATTGTATAGGATACCCGAGGAAGTCCAACCTAGTGATATTTCCTTGATCTCTTCTAAGAAATGCAGGAAGGTCATCTCTCAGATGAGGAAGTTTTTCTTCTTCATGATTTGATCTCAGAATAAGCAAAATATCACAATCAAATGCAGGGTCTCTGTGACTGACCTCTCCACACAATAGAAGAAAGTAGATAAGGTCGTGGCAGAATACTCAGATATCTTATCCTCACCTATCGGGGTACCTCTTCACTGCCAGGTCAAGCACCCCATTGATCTGACCCCCGACACACTACTTCCCAATGGGCCAGTTTATCATCACTCTATATTAGAGAATGAGGAGATCAAGAGACAGATTCAAGAACTTCTCCACAATGGGCACATCCATCCTATCTCATCACCTTGCGGGAGCCCAATCATGCTAGTACAGAAGAAATATGGAACTTGACGACTCTGCATTGATTACTCAGCTCTAAATAAAATCACAGTCAGAAACCAATACCTAATTCCCTCAATTGAAGACCTCCTTGATCAACTCACGAGGGCCAAATACTTCAGTAAGATTGATCTGAAGTCTATCTACCACCAGGTCTCGATAGAATAGACAGATGTATGGAAGACCATGTTCAAGTCAAAGGAAAGTCTTTTTGAATGGTTGGTCATGCCCTTTGGTTTGACAAATGAGACAACCACTTTCATGAGGTTGATGGACGATATCCTGCAACCATTCACCAATAAGTTTGTAGTCATGTATCTGGATGAAAATCTCATTTATAGAAAGACTTGGGATGAACACTTGCAGCATATTCAACAGGTTCTGCACACCCTACTACAACACAAGCTATACGCCAACTTGGAAAAATGCTCCTTCGGTATGGATAGGTTCCATTAACTGGGCTACATAATTGATCAACATGGCGTACATGTGGATCCAACCAATATCCAAGTCATCCATGAATGGATAGCTGCAACCACACTCACTGAGCTTTGGATCTTCTTGGGCCTTGCCAATTTCTACTGCAGGTTTATTTTGGGATTCTCCCATATTGCATGGGCCCTCATCCAAATAACCAGGGGTGGTGGTAAGGAGAAATTTGCGTGGGGTCGGTCCCAAAAACAGGCGTTTGATGATTTTAAGCAGTGCTTGTGCTCATCCCTAGTACCTTCACTCCCAGACCTGCAACAACCCTTTGAGATCAAGATAGATGCTTCAGACTATGTTGTGGGCATCATTCTTACTCAGCATGACCACACCATTACCTATCATAGTGAGACACTATCAGATGTTGTCTGTAAGTTCCCTACTTACGAAAAAGAAATGTACTCCATTATGCAATCCTGCTGCCAGTGGAGACACTACATTGTTGGGAAGGAGATGGTCATCCACACCGATCATAATCCATTGCATTTCATGCAAACACAAGGAAAATTGCAGAATGACTGCCATCAAAAGTGGTCCACACACTTCCAGCAATTCCACCTCAACATCAAGTATAACACAGGAAGCACCAATCGCGTTGTTGATTGCCTCAACAAACCACCAGTCACAACACTCACCACAATGCTAGACTCTTGCGGCCATGAGACCTCTGGATGGCCCCAACTCTATGAGACAGACCCAAACTTTGCCAACACCTACCAAATCTTGGGGACAAATGCAGTTGTCGATAATTTCCATCTTTAGGATGGGCTTTTGTGTCATCTGGGCCATATCTGTGTTCCAGCAAGAGAACGAATGAAGATGATATGGGAAGCCCACTACAATCGGGGGGCATGACAATTTGGCATCGAAAAGGCAGTGGCGATGCTACAAAAAAATTTCTCCTGGCCGAAACTTCAACAGGAGGTCACCAAGTATTTCACTTCCTGCACTACCTACGTGATTACCAAACCGACCACTAAAAAACAGGGCCAGTACACCCCTCTTCCTACTCCTGACAAGCCATGGTAATCCATCTCAATGGACTACATGTCGGTCCTCCCATCCACTAAGCAGGGAAACATCTGTGTTTATGTGGTTGTTGATCGCTTTTCTAAGATGGCGATTTTGGTTTCCTGCAAGAACATCACAGCAGAGGCCACTGCCAAGCTCTTTTGAACGAGTCTGGGTACATTTTGGAATCCCAAAAACCATTGTCTCAGATCAAGACAGTCGATATCTCAGCACATTTTGGTCAAGCCTCTGGTCACTACTGGACACCAACCTCACCAAATCCATGACCTTCCACCCTCAGATAGATGGCCAAACCGAGGTCGTAAATCGAATGATTGTGAATATCCTTCGAATTTATAATTCACAACACCCTCACACATGGGATGAGATCCTTCCTTATTTTAGGAATAGCTACAACCGAGCCCTACATAGCTCAACTGACCACAACCCCTTTTAGGTGGGGCTGGGATTCCAACCATTGGGTCCCATAGATGTTGCACTTCCCCTTGTGGTCACCTCGACCCATTCATCTCCTACTCCAACTGAAGTTGAAAAAGCCACCCGATTCATTGAGCATATCCAAAAAATATTCCAACGGGTTCAGGATATCCTACAGAAATCCAATGACAAGTACAAATAACGCCATGATCAACATCGGGTGTCACATAAGTTTCAGGTGGGTGACAAAGTTTGGTTGCATTTGTAGAAATAACACCTTACAGTGCCCCATCGGAATCTTCGCCCACTTCATTATGGTTCATACACCATCACCAAGTCCATGGGGGATAATTATTTTCAGCTCAACATTCCTCCTTTCCTTGGCCTGCACCCAGTGTGAAACATGGATCTCCTTCATCGTTATTTCCCACCATTATTGGACCCTTCAGAAGTAGCAGAACAACTTACACCAATAGAGATCAACCCCAACTGAATAGAACATGAATCCAACGATAATATTCTGTGCACACAGATCAAAGACACTCGACAACAAATGATTCAGCTTTATTGAGTCGTCAAAGCAGGGCAGCTCCTGCACCAAGGCAAGTGGCTCACCCGGAGCAAAATTCAGTAGAAATTTCCTCATCTGATGGGGGACCTCAACAAAATGGAGACCATTTCTTCCTAAGGAGGGAGTATTTATCCACATGTATATTGGTGGCCACCCACCTTGTCCAACTGGCTCAAAACAATTTTCTGGCAATTTTGGCAATTTACTATTTTTAGTAGTTTTAACTTTCGAGGCCATTTTGAGGGCCTAAATGAAGGTTTTTCATGATCGAGATCCTAAATTTTTTTTGAAGGCATGATTGATCCCCCAAAATGAATCTCCTTTATGATACCTTTCCAATGGGATATCATACGCCTAAAACGAAGGTCGAATGTAAAATTTACGACCCCAGGAAGTTAATGTACTAACTTACCCAAACGGGGCCCACATGAATTTTAGCGATTCATCTCCTAGGATTAGGTTTTTGGATGTATAGGTTTTTTGACATTTCTGTTTATTGTAAAAATGCCTTAGAGCCTCATTTTAATCATCTTCATGTGAATGAGCGCAGTCGTCACATATCTTCTCAAAGATAAGCCACCACCATTCCAGCAAGCTTGTTTCCGCTGCATTTTACAATTTCAACTTATTTCCTTATTGAATAGAAAACTAGTTTTACTGTATATCTATTATTTTGTGTTAATTACATATAAATAATATGTATTCATTTCGTTCTTCTCATAAAATCTGGATCAGTGGTATTAGATCGGTCTGCCCCTTGTCGTCTTAATGCATGTCCCCAACGAGGTCGGTGTACAAAGAGTTGTATCTCGAGCTTGTTTCTCTTGAGGAAAAAAGCTTTCGCACACCCAAGTGACCTCTCATGGCAAGAGAAAAGAAATATGACATGACAAGAGATCCTTTCAAACTGTTGATTGAGGAAGCCCTCACTTAACAAAGGAACGAGATGATGGATAGTTTCGTGCAAATCCTTCGACGACTACCAACAAGTGCCACATCTTCTTTGAGAAGAGGCGCCACCCCTTTCAAGGTACAAATAAAATTTGATATTCCTATATTTGAAGGTCAGATAGACACAGATGTTGTAGACAAGTGGTTTAATCTACTAGAAGGGTATTTTTCTATCCATAACTTTTCGAATAGACAAAAAATTACTTTTGCGCTACTCAAAGCCATTCCCCATGTCAAGGATTGGTGGGAAACCTTCTGTGAGAAAAAGGAAATAGAGGAACCCTCATTATTTACAGTCACAACCACCTAGGAATCCTTCAGGGATGATATTAAGGAACAATACTACCCTGTCAGAAGTTATGATGACTTGTATACCAAATGGACCACATTGCGACAAGAAAGAGACCAAGCAGTACCAGATTTCACAAATATATTCCATACCTTGTGCACCAAGCTGGGTATCAAATATTCGGAGAGACATATAGTGCTCAAATATTGTGGTGCTCTTCATAGATACATACAAACTTAAATGTAATTTCTGGACATCTCATCCATGGGTACGACCTACCGATATTCCATCAAAATCAAG
Organism: Picea glauca; assembly: GCA_000966675.3. NCBI lineage: Eukaryota > Viridiplantae > Streptophyta > Pinopsida > Pinales > Pinaceae > Picea > Picea glauca. Next base: position 184,605 of record JZKD02S1675111.1, read on the forward strand.
CATAATCTCAAACAAAAGACGCGTCAATTTGGGCCTAGGAACCCCTCACAACAAAAGACGGGAAAGGGATGCCCCAACCCATAGAGCAAAGCACAGAGAAAATATGGACAGTATTAGGACAACCAGTCCAAGCCACAATAAAAGAAGGACATCAGAAATACAAAGAAAGATACCGGGAAGTGGTGAAACTTCCATAAGAACCCTTGGAATAACACTGTTGACTGCCACTCAAAGCAGTCACTGGTGGCTAAAGTGAAATCCTCTCAATCAGATGTGGGTTCTGACTTTGAGCCAGAACCATAAATGGGAATATGGATCATTGATGCGGAACCCAGTGCCATCGTTGTCACCACCAAGATCCATCCTAGTGAACCAAATGAGAAAGAAGAAGGAGAGCGCCTCTTCCATTCACAGATGTGGGTAAAATTCACCCCGATACACTTCATTGTTGATAGTGGTAGCCAGAATAACCTCACCTCAGCACAGGTTGTCAAACAGCTGGCCCTATTGATAACACCACACCCAAATCCCTACACCATTGGATTGCTCCGCCAAGGAAGTGATCTCTGTGTTAGCCAACAATGTCGACTATCATATGGCATCAAGCCCTTCAAAGACGAGGTATTGTGTGATGTTGCACCTCTCAAAGTTTGTGATGTTATTTTGGGACAACCTTATTTATGGAAATGTCATGTTGTATATGAGTCTAGGCCTCGTAGTGTTATTATTACCTTGAAAAATAAATTGTACAGGATACCCAAGGCAGTCCCACCTAGTGTTATTTCCTTGATCTATGATGCAATGTAGGAAAGTCATCTCTCATATGGGGAAGTTTTTCTTCTTCGTGATTCTCTCTCAAAATAAGCGAAAGATCACAACCACATCCAGGGTCTCTGCGACCGACCTCTCCACACAGCAGAAGCAAGTAGATAAGGTCGTGGAAGAATACTCGGATATCTTCTCCTCACCTACTTGGGTACCTTTGCACTGCCAGTTCAAGCACCCCATTGATTTGACCCCCAACGCACCACTACCCAATGGGCCAGTATATCATCACTCTCTGTTAGAGAATCAGGAGATCAAGAAACAGATCCAATAAATTCTCCACAAGGGGCACATATGTCCCAACTCATCACGTTGCGTGAGCCCAATCATGATGGTACAAAATAAATATGGAACTTGGCGACTCTGCATTGATTATCGGGCTCTAAATAAAATCACAGTTAGAAATCGGTACCTGATTCTCCGAATCGATGACCTCCTTGATCAACTCATGAGGGAAAAATACTTCAGTAAGATTGATTTAAATTCTGGCTACCACCAGGTCCCAATAGAATAGACAGATGTATGGAAGACTACCTTCAATTCAAAGGAAGGCCTTTTTGAATGGTTGGTCATGCCCTTTTGTGTGACAAATACGCCAGCCACTTTCATGAGGTTGATGAACGATATCCTGCAACCATTCACCAATAATTTTTTAGTCGTGTATCTGGATGACATTCTCATTTACAACAAGACTTGGGCCGAACACTTGTAGCATATTCATCAGGTTATTCACACCCTGCGACATACAAGATATAGGCCAACTTGGAAAAATGATACTTCGGCATGGACAAGGTCCATTACCTGGGCTACATCATTGATCATCATGGCGTACATGTTGATCTAGCCAAGATCCAAGTCATCCATGACTGGCCAGCCCCAACCACACTCACTGAGCTTCAGATCTTCTTGGGCCTTGCTAATATTTACTGTAGGTTCGTGTTGGGATTCTCCCATATTGCATGGGCCCTCAGCCAAATAACCAGGGGTGGTGGTAAGGATAAATTTGCGTGGGGTCGGTCCCAAAAACAAGTGTTCGATTATTTGAAGAAGCGCTTGTGCTCATCCCCAGTAATTTCACTCCCAGACCTGCAATATCCCTTTTATATCAAGACAAATTCTTCAGACTATGTTGTGGGCGTCGTTCTCACTTAGCACAATGACCCTGTGGCCTATCATAGTGAGACACTATCATATGTTGTCCATAAGTACCCTACTTACAACAAAGAAATGTAATCCATTCTGCAAGCCTGCTGCCAATAGAGATACTACATTTTTGGGAAGGAGACAGTCATCCACACTAATCATAAGCCATTGCAGTTCATGCAGACACAAGGAAAATTGCAGAATGATCGCCATCAAAATTGGTCCATATACTTGCAACAATTCCACCTCAACATCAAGTATAAAACAGGAAGCAACAACTGTGTCGTTGATTGCCTCAGCAGACCACTAGTTGCAACACTCACCATGGTTCTAGAGTCTTGCAGACATGAGGCCTCTGGATGGCCCCAACTCTATGAGATAGACCCAGACTTTGCCACCACCTACCAAATGTTGGGGGAAAATGCAGTTGTCAATAATTTCCATCTTCATGATGGGTTGTTGTGTCATCTGGGCCATATTTTTGTTCCATCAAGCGAGCGAGAGAAGTTGATCTGGGAATCCCACTATAGTCAGGTGGCAGAACACTTCGGCGTCAAAAAGACAGTGGCGATGCTACAAAAAATTTCTATTGGTCGAAACTTCGACAAGAGGTCAACAAGTATATTAGGTCATGCACTACCTGCATGATTGCCAAACTGACCACTAAGAAACAAGGTCTGTACACCCCTCTTCCTAATCCTGACAAGCCATGGGACTCCATCCCAATGGACTACATGTCGGGCCTCCCTTCCACCAAGCGGAGAAACGACTATGTTTTTGTGGTTATTGGTCACTTTTGTAAGATGGCAATTTTGGTTTCCTGGAAGAAGAACATCACAGCAAAGGCCACTGCCAAGATCTTCTTTGAAAGAGTCAGGGTATATTTTGGAATCCCACAAACCATTGTCTCAAATCGGGACATTCGATTTCTCAGCACATTCTGGTCAAGCCTCTAGTCACTGTTGGACACCAAGCTCACAAAATCCACAGCCTTACACCCTCAGATAAATGGCCAAACTGAGGTCATAAATCGAGTGATTGTGAATATCCTTCGAATGTATAATTCACAACACCCTCGCACATGGGACAAGATCCTTCCTTATGTCCAACATAGCTACAACCGAGCCCTACATAGCTCAACCAACCACATTCTCTTTTGGATAGGGTTGGGATTCCAACCATTGGGTCCCATAGATGTTGCACTTCCCCTTGTAGTCACCTCGACCGACTCATCTCCTACTCCAACTGAAGCTAACAATGACACCCGGTTCATTGAGAGGATCCAACACATCTGCCAACAACTTTAGTATATCCTACAGAAGTCTAATGACAAGTACAAACAATGCCATGATCAACATCGAGTGCCACATAAGTTTCAGGTGGGCAACAAAGTTTGGTTGCATTTGAAAAAAGAACGCCTTACAGGACCCCATCAGAAGTTTCGCC
>JZKD02S1675111.1:225628-249727 GCA_000966675.3 Picea glauca
CATTTCTTGATCTTTCTTGATCTCTTTCAAGAGTTCCTTCCCACTCATGAGAAGTATTCTTGTGTTGGATTCTTCCTTTTCTTTCTTCTCTTCTATTGGTAGTAACATGTGGGTTATACCATTTTTTTCCATAGTATAAGTATTTTTCCTCCCATCATGAATGACATTCCTATCAAACTGCCATGGTCTCCCCAACAAAATATGACAAACCTCCATGGGAATTACATCACACATAATCTCATCTTTATAGCCTCCTATTTTAAATTCAACTTTGCATTGTTGACTTACCATTACTTGATGTCCTTTCTGCAACCAAAAAACTTTATATGGACTTGGGTGTGTAGTTTTCTCCATCTCCAACTTCTCCACCATTTCTGAAGATACTAAATTATCAGTTCTCCCACTATCTATAATCATTTTTCAAACTTTGTCCTTTGTTTTACAAGCAGTCCTGAACAACTTTGTTCATTGAACTAAATCTTCTATTTATTTCTCTGGCTTCAGAAAAATTTTTCTCATCATAAGGTTTTGTCCTCTTTCTACTGCTTCTGCTTCCACACTCTTCTGGGCTTCATAAATATGTTATTCTCCTCCTCCTTCTTTCTTCCTCTCGGGTCATTCCCAAGACATGTGTCCTGTCTTTCCAAAAGCACAACATTTAACTCCACCTCCTCTACCTCTTCCTCTTCCTCGAGGAAAATAATTTCTCCCACCAAATGGTCTTCTTCGGGAACCTCCTCCTCTTTCAAAGTGACCATATTATTTCTCGGTCTCATCCTTGGTTTTAGGTTCTTTATCATAGATAATTCTCTTACCTCTATTTGAGCCTCTACTTCTATTTCTCTTACTCTAGTTTCTGACTAACTTTTCTTCTTCCTTCAATGCAATCTGGTAAGCATCTTCCACTGTCCTCATAGTCATCATGATGATCTCATCCTAGATTTCAAATCTCAAGCCATTTATATACCTGGAAACTTTTTCATCATCCCTCTCTCTTTGTCCAATCCTAATATCCAGCCTATAAAATTCTTTTGTATACTCTTTCACTGTCATACCCCTCTATCTCAGGTTCTGCAACTTTCTGAACATATTTATATGGTAATCCTTAGGTATGAATTTAGGCTTTAGTTTGGCTACCATCCTATCCCAATTATTAATATTTTGTTTTCCTTCATTTCGTGTCTCTGCCTGCAGTTCATCCCATCAAAGTCTTGCATGTCCTTTTAATATGGTGATATCATGTCTCACCATCCTTCCTTCATCGACATCTTCATAATCGAAATACTTATCCATGGAACTTATCCAGTCCAATAGCTCTTCGACATCCAAATTACCTTCATACATTGGGACGTCCATCTTTTCTCTAGTTCCCAACTTCACAACAACTTTCAATAAACATTCTTCAATCACATCTTCCCCTGTAGCTTCTTCAACTTCTACTTCTTCACTCTCTGCATCACTGAGAACTACAATGGCATATGTTCTCCTTTGAATTTATTACATCTCTTCCAACCTTGCTCAAATTTCTCTCATTTCTCTTCCCACAACACATTTTTCCATAGGTGCATCTACACGAATCCTTGGCAACATTATTTCAATTATTTCTAATACACAAAATGAAACTTCAAACTTTTTCAGGCTCTAATACCACTTGATTCCAACCCCCCTTCTCCTTGGGCTGCGCAACCTCCCAATCAAGGATCTTCAATTATCAGAGGTGAATTAGCTCCCTGAAAACTTAATGGTATCTCTTTGAAATAACCACAGGTCTCTTCAATCTTTCGGTGCAAGTTCTATGACACTCGCGATCTCTCCCTTCGCAATACTGGGGGATTAGTGTTCAGGTTCTAGCTCCTCCTCCATTAGCTCCTTCCCTCATATGACTTCACGTAATTTCCACACACAATTGCAGGCGCGATCAAAAGTGGTTTGGGATCAATCCACTTTTCTCCCCGTAATTCAGCACCAAATGCCACGCGTCCGATTTTCAATACCACAGTTTCTATTGCGGCCCACTCTCAAGTTTTAAAATTTTGAGCACTTTCCACCCCTGCAATCCTTCATAATCGTCGATATCACAATCTCAATGGTGCTTCTGAACAGATGGCTCAGACATGTCCTTTCCAAATCTACGGATCAAGTTTAACCCTTCTAGATCAACTAATGTGATTTATTTTGTGGTTCGGACTTCGGGAGTTTCAACTTTCAACCTTTTCTTCCCTCCAAAATGCTCAGATTCTTGTCATGTGTCCTCCTGAATCGAACGACTATAATTTACTTCTTACTATCCAATGGTCGACGTTTTTTTCATCCCTCCATCTCTCTGGGCTTAAGGAGTTTCAAGTCTCAATCTGAAAATATCGAAGTGATTTCTCCAGAGTTCATAGTATATCGCCACATATCCTTCTGGATTAGATGTTTTAGATCTCTTTCAGGTCTTCGGGTTTCAACAATCTCAATTCTCAATTGAAACCCAATTGAAATTTACTCGGAGCTTCCATTCTGTTGACACATGTTCTCCTTAAATCAATGGCCCTTCTCTGCTTCAGAACTTCGACGATCTCTCCTCCTTTGTATACACAGAGTTTAAATTTCATGCACTTTTCCTAAATCCAACGGTCTGAAATAATTCGTCTCCTCTTGGATAGATCTTCACCCTTCACCTTGCCCAACCTTCGTAAATTCTTCTTCTGAAATATTTCTTCGACACTTAGTCTATTTCTGGTCCTGTGCATTCCTTGTAACCGACCTTTGCACTTTCTTGGGAGAAAAACCTGAGTTATTTCTCCAAGTCAAAGACTTCTCCTATGCACTCCTTGCTCTTAATATGCACACTATGCGTACAAATTTTCCATGCTATCTCTTCTGAGCTTCGATTTGAACAAGAATCTCTTGTACACAGTCCTTGTGTTCAATATGCACTCCTTGCATAACTTACATAAGAGAAACAATTGAAACTTATTCAATTCTTCATAAATTCATCCATTCACCATGAACATCATACATCCAAAAAATTCATAACAACAATAAACTTGTAAACAATATCAACAATGTACAATTGAATCAAATTCCTATGGTCTATTCATTCCAGAAAAAACATGATTACACCTCTATCTCTTACATTCATTACAATTAGAAAACTTATCTAAGGACCCAGAGCTTCGTCGCTCTTCTTCCTCCTATCTAAAATCTATCACCTTCTACTCTAGCGGTTACATACTCAGCTTAATTAATGCAACCTAATGACTAATATGGGCTAATATCCCACACCTATAATATATTACAGTCATGTAAGGATTTACAATGATCCATTAGTTCAAAATGGTGGCTTGACTTTACATACAACTAATTAATTAACGATATATTCAAAAGTATCTCCACATCGCTACCAAGTTGGTTAAGAGTCGTTTTGGCTCTTTCAACGCGTTGAAGTGTCGACTTCTCTTCCACGTCCGCTTTTCTTTGATTTGATAGCGATGCTCCTACATCAAGGGACAATGCAAACATGAAAACCCCTTTGGCATAAATAGGTTCTTTCATCCATAAATAAGTAACAAAGTGCTATGCACTAGAAAGTAAATAAAATATATACTCAAACCATAAAACAGATAATTGCAGAGAGAAAGGACTTCATATTTCATTCATTCCTTTTATATGGATTCTGATACAAAAAACCATAATAGAGGTCTACGCCATGCACTCTAGACTCATAAAACAGTCATAAAAGAGATCTGTGCCATGTGCTCTAGACTCCTTTTTTCATTTCTACATATTTTTCTTCTCTATTGATGTCTCATNTTTCTCTGGCTTCAGAAGAAATTTTCTCATCATAAGGTTTTGTCCTCTTTCTACTGCTTCTGCTTCCACACTCTTCTGGGATTCATAAATGTGTTATTCTCCTCCTCCTTCTTTCTTCCTCTTGGGTCATTCCCAAGACATGTGTCCTGTCTTTCCACAAGCACAACAATTAACTCCACCTCCTCTACCTCTTCCTCTTCCTCGAGGAAAAGAATTTCTCCCACCAAATGGTCTTCTTCAGGAACCTCCTCCTCTTTCAAAGTGACCATATGATTTCTCGGTCTCATCCTTGGTTTTAGGTGCTTTATCATAGATAATTCTCTTACCTCTATTTGAGCCTCTACTTCTGTTTCTCTTACTCTAGTTTCTGACTAACTTTTCTTCTTCCTTCAATGCAATCTGGTAAGCATCTTCCACTGTCCTCATATTCATCATGATGATCTCATCCTAGATTTCAAATCTCAAGCCATTTATATACCTGGAAACTTTTTCATCATCCCTCTCTCTTTGTCCAATCCTAATATTCAGCCTATAAAATTCTTTTGTATACTCTTTCACTGTCATACCCCTCTATCTCAGGTTCTACAACTTTCTGAACATATTTATATGGTAATCCTTAGGTATGAATTTAGGCTTTAGTTTGTCTACCATCCTATCCCAATTCTTAATATTTTGTTTTCCTTCGTTCCGTCTCTCTGCCTGCAGTTCATCCCATCAAAGTCCTGTATGTCCTTTTAATATGGTGATATCATGTCTCACCTTCCTTCCTTCATCGACATCTTCATAATCGAAATACTTATCCATGGAACTTATCTAGTCCAATAGCTCTTCGACATCCAAATTACCTTCATACATTGGGACGTCCATCTTTTCTCTAGCTCCCAACTTCACAACAACTTTCAATAAGCGTTCTTCAATCACATCTTCCCCTGTAGCTTCTTCAACTTCTACTTCTTCACTCTCTGCATCACTGACATCTCCAATGGCAGATGTTCTCCTTTGAATTTATTACATCGCTTCCAACCTTGCTCAAAGTTCTCTCATTTCTCTTCCCACAACACATTTTTCCATAGGTGCATCTACACGAATCCTTGGCAACATTATTTCAATTATTTCTAATACACAAAATGAAACTTCAAACTTTTTCAGGCTCTRATACCACTTGATKCCAACCCCCCTTCTCCTTGGGCTGCGCAACCTCCCAATCAAGGATCTTCAATTATCAGAGGTGAATTAGCTCCCTGAAAACTTAATGGTATCTCTTTGAAATAACCACAGGTCTCTTCAATCTTTCGGTGCAAGTTCTATGACACTCGCGATCTCTCCCTTCGCAATACTGGGGGATTAGTGTTCATGTGCTAGCTCCTCCTCCATTATCTCCTTCCCTCATATGACCTCACGTAATTTCCACACACAATTGCGGGCACGGTCAAAAGTGGTTTGGGATCAATCCACTTTTCTCCCCGTAATTCAGCACCAAATGCCACGCGTCCGATTTTCAATACCACAGTTTCTATTGCGACCCACTCTCAAGTTTTAAAATTTTGAGCACTTTCCACCCCTACAATCCTTCATAATCGTCGATATCACAATCTCAATGGTGCTTCTGAACAGATGGCTCAGACATGTCCTTTCCAAATCTATGGATCAAGTTTAACTCTTCTAGATCAACGAATGTGATTTATTTTGTGGTTCCGACTTCGGGAGTTTCAACTTTCAACCTTTTATTTCCTCCAAAATGCTCATATTCTTGTCGTGTGTCCTCCTGAATCAAACGAATATAATTTACTTCGGACTATCCAATGGTCGACATTTATTTCATCCCTCCATCTCTCTGGGCTTAAGGAGTTTCAAGTCTCAATCTGAAAATCTCGAAGTGATTTCTCCAGAGTTCATAGTATATCACCACATATCCTTCTGGATTAGATGTTTTAGATCTCCTTCAGGTCTTCGGGTTTCAGCAATCTCAATTCTCAATTGAAACCCAATTGAAATTTACTCGGAGCTTCCAATCTGTTGACACATGTTCTCCTTAAATCAATGGCCCTTGTCTGCCTCAGAACTTCGGCGATCTCTCCTCCTTTGTATACACAGAGTTTAAAGTTCATGCACTTTTCCTAAATCCGACGGTCTGAAATAATTCGTCTCCTCTTGGATAGATCTTCACCCTTCACCTTGCCCAACCTTCGTAAATTCTTCTTCTGAAATATTTCTTCGACACTTAGTCTATTTTTGGTCCTGTGCATTCCTTGCAACCGACCTTTGCACTTTCTTGGGAGAAAAACCTGAGTTATTTCTCCAAGTCAAAGACTTCTCCTATGCACTCCTTGCTCTTAATATGCACACTATGCGTACAAATTTTCCATGCTATCTCTTCTGAGCTTCGATTTGAACAAGACTCTCTTGTACACAGTCCTTGTGGTCAATATGCACTCCTTGCATAACTTACATAAGAGAAACAATTGAAACTTATTCAATTCTTCATAAATTCATCCATTCACCATGAACATCATACATCCACAAAATTCATAACAACAGTAAACTTGTAAACAATATCAACACTGTACAATTGAATCAAATTCCTATGGTCTATTCATTCCAGAAAAAACATGATTACACCTCTATCTCTTACATTCATTACAATTAGAAAACTTATCTAAGGACCCAGAGCTTCGTCNTGCAGTGTCCTTCGTCTCACCTTAAAAACATATTGTGAAGAGGATGAATTTTACAGTATGAGAGATTACCTTGCGGCACTATTTTGGTGGGACGGTACTTGGAACTACCTCTAGTATCCTGTAGAGATGACCCCCCAGAGTAACAATGACACTACAGGGTCGAGACACATAAATAGCATGGCGCTCCCATATTTATGGTTGGTCCAAAGGAACATCACAGAAATCCAATGGGGAAACATCACATAATACCTCATTCTTGAAGGGTTGGATGTTGTATGAAAATCAACATTGTTGGTTGACACAAAGATCTCGTCCCTAGAGAAACCACCCGATATTTTATGGTTGGAGGTGTGGTATTGTCGACAATCCCAACTGTTTAACAACTTGTGATGAGATGATGTTCCTCTAATTTCTGTTGTCAACAATAAAATGTAGCGGGGTCCCCTTCACCCACATTTGTGAATGAAAAAGGCGTTGCCCCTCTTCAGGATCTGTTGGTTCTTCTGGTTGAATTTTTGCGGTCACGAGAATAACAATAGGGTCTATGTCAATGATATTTCTTCTCCCATTATTTTATGAATCAAATTCTAAATCAGGGTTCAGGTCCTTTTCTTTGATCTCGACCACCAATGATTGTTTTGAGAGAAATTCATCAGTGTTGTGTCAGGGGATGTTGTGGAAATCACATCACTTTCCAGTGTAATTCTTTGTCTTTCAGTTACCCTTATTTTCCTGTGGCTTGCACTGGTGTTCTGGAGGCTGGTTGTTATGGTCATATTTACCATACTTTGGTTGTTGTGGATTTTTAGACCCCAACTCTCATTTGTTCTGGTGCCTAAATTTCTGCTCGATTTTGACAACATATTGATAGGCAACTCCTAGTGATGAGATGTCTAGAAAATCTATTTCGATTTGGATGTACCTGTGTAGAGCCCCATGGTCTTTTAGAACTAGATGTCACTTAGAGTTTTTGATACCCATCTTGATGTGCAAGGTATGGAAAGTATTTATGAACTTCGACATTGTTTGGACCCTCTCGTGTCACAGTATGGTCTATCTCATGTACTGGTCATCATAGTTACCAACAGGGTAATATTGNTGCAGTGTCCTTCGTCTCACCTTAAAAACATATTGTGAAGAGGATGAATTTTACAGTATGAGAGATTACCTTGCGGCACTATTTTGGTGGGACGGTACTTGGAACTACCTCTAGTATCCTGTAGAGATGACCCCCCAGAGTAACAATGACACTACAGGGTCGAGACACATAAATAGCATGGCGCTCCCATATTTATGGTTGGTCCAAAGGAACATCACAGAAATCCAATGGGGAAACATCACATAATACCTCATTCTTGAAGGGTTGGATGTTGTATGAAAATCAACATTGTTGGTTGACACAAAGATCTCGTCCCTAGAGAAACCACCCGATATTTTATGGTTGGAGGTGTGGTATTGTCGACAATCCCAACTGTTTAACAACTTGTGATGAGATGATGTTCCTCTAATTTCTGTTGTCAACAATAAAATGTAGCGGGGTCCCCTTCACCCACATTTGTGAATGAAAAAGGCGTTGCCCCTCTTCAGGATCTGTTGGTTCTTCTGGTTGAATTTTTGCGGTCACGAGAATAACAATAGGGTCTATGTCAATGATATTTCTTCTCCCATTATTTTATGAATCAAATTCTAAATCAGGGTTCAGGTCCTTTTCTTTGATCTCGACCACCAATGATTGTTTTGAGAGAAATTCATCAGTGTTGTGTCAGGGGATGTTGTCGAAATCACATCACTTTCCAGTGAAATTCTTTGTCTTTCAGTTACCCTTATTTTCTTGTGGCTTGCACTGGTGTTCTGGAGGCTGGTTGTTATGGTCATATTTACCATACTTTGGTTGTTGTGGATTTTTAGACCCCAACTCTCATTTGTTCTGGTGCCTAAATTTATGCTCGATTTTGACAACATATTGATAGGCAACTCCTAGTGATGAGATGTCTAGAAAATCCATTTTGATTTGGATGTACCTGTGTAGAGCCCCATGGTCTTTTAGAACTAGATGTCACTTAGAGTTTTTGATACCCATCTTGATGCGCAAGGTATGCAAAGTATTTATGAACTTCGACATTGTTTGGACCCTCTCGTGTCACAGTATGGTCCATCTCATGTACTGGTCATCATAGTTACCAACAGGGTAATATTGTTCCTTGACTGCATCCACAAAAAAATACCAAGTGGGCTTGACGCCATATATTCCAGACTCCTTTGTGGAACGTTTCTACCAGTAAGTTTCCCATGAATGTTTGACATGGGGGAGAGATTTAAGGAGTTCAAAGGTGATATTTCCCTATTGAAAAAATGTGAACAAAGAAGTAACCTTCTAGTAGATTTGACCATTTTTCTAGGGCATCTTCATCTATCTAACCTTCAAACATGGGAATATAAAAACTAACTTGTATCATGAAAGGAGAGGTGCTTCCAAAGTGGTCATTTGATGAATACGTTCCTTTTGTTATCGGCGAGCATTAAGGATTTCTACATGTATATAATATGTTTAGTATTATACTGTGTTGTACTATTATGGCTGAGCTCAGTAGAAGATGATGCCTACCATAGCATAGCATGGCATAACAACTACCACATGGATACGAAAGGATATGATGGATGATTACTATTATTATCATAATAAGATCAGAGAGTATAGACCAGAGATGTATGTGTGTATGCAACTTTTTATCATCTCATAAATAAATAAAGCAGTTTTATACTATCAAGTTTATAGGATCACTCAACTTGCTTTTCTCTCTCTATCAAAACTATTGTTTCTGTTAATATAAACTACAACATGATATGAATTGAATTAGCAATGTGCGGAAACAACATGATGGGTTTCCATCAACTCCTTTTCAAATTAACTATGCAGGATGAACCAACTTATTATTTTGTTAGATATTTAATAGAATTAATTAGTTAGTGGGAATACCATTATCTTATGACATCTGCCAAAGAGATCGACATAAACTTGTTATTGTCGATTTGGAAGCCCATTATAAATGGTTTTTCATAAAGAAGAGGCTTCAAAACTAGCCTGAATCTTTAACGCCTCTATTATTTCTATTGTTAGATCGGACGAACGTATTATATGTCTCATTAAGAGGTCTTGGTTTTGTTCCAGTTGAAAGATGAACGGTGGACAATTTTTATTAACAATCGAATGAGTAAACTATTAGATGTAGAAATAAAAAGAAATATTATTATTAAAAATATAATCATATGCCAATTTAACACCATTCATCTTAAACACCTATCGATTTAAAAATCATTAAAATAGTTCTCTTTCTATCGAAAGAGATGGGAAATTACGTAGGAAGAGTTATGGGTTATTTCAACACCGGTGCTTGGATCTATGTTAAGTGATTTAGAGTTGGTTTGAATGTAAAAGCAAATATAGATTATATCGATTCCTAAGAAAAGTGAACGATAACCGTGGCGCATGTATGAATCTATGTAAAGTGTCTTAGAATGTGAGAAAGTGACTTACCATTGTTTTGAATGTAAATGCAAATATAGATTATATAGACGCCTAAGAGAAGTGAAGGATACCCACCATCAAGTTATTCTGAACTCAAATACACCCGCATTCAATTTATTAGGTTTCTTTTGACTATTTGTTGTTGTACCTACTGCTAAGAGGAGGACCCTTGCTCGTTAACTAACTAAGACTCTGAATTCATAATTCTTGAAAATGTGAATTGACATTTTTCACTACATATTTATAAGGTCGAATTTTCTATTTTATGGACACAAAAGTCACTACCAAAAAAATTATATTAAAATTTGTGTTTATTTACATTTATAATATCTCGCGTATTTTTGTGCTTTGATGTTTGAAATGGATGGCTAGCTTTTTGAGTTAATTGACATTTCCAATTTAATATGTTTGTCCATTTTTGAAATGGTTGATCTACTTTTTAGTGCTTATTTTTATAATAATTATTACTAATTAGATAAATTTTAGAAACAAGATCAATTTTACAAACAAACAAATTTTGGTTTTTTTAACCATACTCAATAAGTTTAAAGTGTTTCTTTTTTAGAAACAAACAAATTTAGGTGAAGTTACTTCAAATTTAAACTTTTTCTTTATTTTTCTTTACATTATGAAATAAATAAAATAATAAACAATTACTTGATACAATTATTCTCTAATATTATCTTTAGTATTGTTTGAAGGATTTTTTAGTAACAAATGTTATTAATATGTAGTTTTTCATTAAAACTAAAGACTTTCATCACATCAAATTGGCTAGACACTCGTGATGAGTGGTGTATTGTATCCAACTACTTTATTTCTTTCAACAAAAAAATGGAGATTTTCTTATGAGAAACAATCACAAACAGAGTTCATTATCACATTATCACAACTGTAGATTTTAGAAATTGTGTGTAATCACTTTATTGAATACATTGCAAGAATTTTGTGTATACAATATATTATGACAACTCTAGATTTTAGAAATTGTGTGTAATCATTTTTTTGGATATATTTGCATTATGAAATAAACAAAATAATAAACAATTGCTTGATACAATTACTCTCTAATATTATCTTCAGAAGGAGTTTTAGTGACAAATGTTTTTAATATGTAGTTTTTCATCTAAACAAAAGACTTTCATCAGTCTAAAACTTTCAATTGGTTCGATATGTATGATGTGGTGAGCAAAAAATGTGTGTTACTCGAACTGATTAAAGAATTATTGTAAGGCTTAAAACATTAAATTGGATTATACACTAGTGATGAGTCAATGGGTGTATTATATCCAACTACCCTATTTCTTTCAACAAAAAAATGGAGATTTGCTTATGAGAAACAATCAAAAACAGAGTTCATTATCACATTATCACAATTGTAGATTTTAGAAATCGTGTGTAATCACTTTATTGAATACATTGCAAGAATTTTGTGTATACAATGTATTATCACAACTCTAGATTTTAGAAATTGTGTGTAATCGTTTTATTGCATATATTTGCAAGAATTTTGAGTATAATGTGTTCCAATTGTTGGAATATATAATTCATACTTATCTAATATGCTTGCTAATGTATTGAGAAGTAGAGTTAATCCCTACGTGTGAGTTGTGTGATCTTATTCTTAGGAGGTTGCTTGGGAGATGGATTTGTGAGATCCATGTTTGGTGTGTTGTTGAGATATTATCTCAACCTCTCCATTTATCTTTGGAATAAGCTAGATATGATCAAAACCAATGAACTCAATATCATGAGCCACAAACCATTGTACAATTATTCATTAATTCAATAGAACTTTGTTTTCACAATCATTTGTCTCTACTCTCCCATTTTATCATGGTACCATAGCATGAGGGATGGGCCTGACTCCCTCAAGGGAGTGCCTAGGATCATGCAGAGAGTAAAGTATTTGTGATTTCTTGCTACTATCTGTAGCTGTTGTTGATTGACGCAAGAGCCACTTGTGTTGTGTTCATTGCTCGTGTAACATTGTTAAGATAGTCTAAGAGTGAAGAGATTGGGATCGTATCTATATATTAGCTACAGAGACTCATGAATTGTGGTAGTCTTGAATCACATATGCACTTACTGAGTCTTGAATGGTGTGCTCAAGTTGTTTTCTTGTGAAGGAGACAAGAAGAAGGCATGAGTAAGAAAAGGACTCTGATTGTTTTGCATGGAGGAGATTGGATTACAGTTTGTTCTCGTATTTCTGAGAGTGTTTTTCACTTCCACCTAAATTGTGTTTCTGGTTCGAGCCACCAGTTAATGAAAGAATACCATCACCTAGTGATAGCAGTGAGACCCATTTGAATATAGCTGCCAACCTCTACACAAAATGCAGGGTGGATAGAAAGGTTGTTGGGCTCACAGAAGGGGTGTGGGGCATCGAAATTAAGGAGTGAAGACCTACATAGATGCTACGCGTGGATGGTGGAGGGCGATTGATCGTTGTTTGAACCCTAGTGCTACCTAGCAGTCATTGTTGATTCCTTATTTATTTTATTATCCTGACAATCATTTGTCTCTACTCTCCTATTTTATCACTCATTTTGTAATTGTTTTTAATGTGTAAAAGTATGAAAGTGAAAAATGATAATTGTAATTTAGTGGTTTCATTATTTTATGTGGTAAATAATTTCACTATAAACCAATTATAAAGTGTTATTAGTCCTATTTGTTATTTTTGAATCTCCATAGCCATAAAATCACTTGTCAAGAACATGGAAGTTTTTGCATTGATGGCATTTGTAATGGTCATGGAAGCTTCTAAATTGGGAGACATGATGGACTCATATGAGTGATAGTGGGCTTCTAACATATAAAGACTTTTTTTTATATTAATTTTTATTCGATAATTTTTTTAGTTTATATTATGTTGTACTAATAATATACAAATTTCAAAACAACTTATTAATAATGACACACCAACATTACCACATTCAAATTCTTGTCAAAGTGATAGAAATACTATGAAACAACATGGTATATGTATCATGAATTATTATTATTGAGTGTTTCTTTGAGAAAAAAACATTTTAAGCTATTTACAATGAGAATTTTTAATTGTTTTTTATATTTAAATACAATTTTTTAATAAGGGTAAATTAAATAAAACAAGAAGTAAAGGAATTAAATGTTATCATTAACATAAATTTAATATTTGAATTCAATCAAAATTAAATAATAAATTAATATTGAAGTCAATGAAACATTTATTTTTTGTAAATAAAAAGCGAAACAATGACACTTGGTAGTCAGTTGTTCCACCACAAGAGGGAAAGAAGAACATGTAGTTCCATGTTGTTCCAACACTACCATAGTCTGTTGAGTTCTAATTTCACTGAAACTATAAAAATTATACAAAAAATTGCAAGAGTTTGTAGAAATCAAGTTCTGCTTTCCTATTCTAAGGCAAGCCATGTATAGAGCTGCAATAACTGATAAAATTATACAGACATAATAATAAAAACTTATTGAATCATCTAGCTTGTTTTCGTGGTAAATTAGACCACCAACGTTGTAACTGAAATAAACAAAGAGTTGTATCCTGGGGTGAACCGCTTCATTCCATGGCTGGAATTGGTTGTGCATGAATGGTAAAGGCTAGGGTGAGCCAATGTCTTCAAGTCAGGAACCTAGCTTGCATTGGAGCATCTGTGAGTGGCTCAAAAATAATTTCAATATTTTGACTGATTGTGCCTTTACAATGCATCTAGTCATCCTTCCTCTGCCTAATCTCGAAGAGGAGCTCAAGGTGCTCTTATGCGATATGGTTGGAAAAGTGTTGAGGCAGAGCCTCTTCGTCCTTTCTAGTCTCGTCATCACCCCCTGCAATGATTTCCTTGTCTCTACCTGGGTAAAATCATGAAGGTGGGTAACACTTTCGTCACAATTGGGTCTCAAGAATTCCTAGCGGCAATTTTTTGGCTGAAAAATTTTTTCTAGGAATTTTTTCGGCTGAAAACATTTTCGACCGAAAATTTGCACGTCAAATTGAATAGAACCTTGAATGCACCCTCAAAATTCATGTACAATGTTTTTCAGATGAAATATTTTCCTGTGGTAATAATATTTCGACCGAAACATTTATTTTTAATGGATTTCGTTAAAAACTAGGTTTCGACCGAAAGATTATTTCGGCTGAAAACATGAGATTGGGATTGGAAAAAAAAAACCAGAGAATTGCCCCAAGATTACCTGAACCTTGGAGGTTGTGGACTCCTGCAAATATTGAGAATTTGGTTTCGAAAATGACACCAACATTTCCAAAATTGAATCTAATTTCAATTCCTATAATTTGTTTTCATTTTCTTTATTTTTATCTATTTTTATTTAACTTTTTTAAAAACTCACTGCATAATATATTCAACAGACATTATGATTTGGTGAAATGAAATATCGGTATCTCTAAAAATATATAGTGAAAAATTTAGAAAAAAAAATATTCATAATCCTTAAATTGTTCTTTTCAAAAGGGTATATTTAGATTTTACTTTTAATTAAAAATTAAGATAGATACAAGGTGTTGAAAAACATGTGTTTAAAATCTGCAATGTTTTCAGCTTGGTCAACTTCAAAAAATTCTAGAAATTATAATATTCATCTGTTAGATTCAAAATTATAGTCATAATAAAATAGATTCTTTGTAGATTGTTGAAGTATATTTTGTTTCTTAAAAACATAAGTTTAATAATAGACACATTCTTGTAAAAAAAATTTACTCATTATCATTCCTTTCATGTTTAAGGAACATATTGTTAAACAATTGTCAAATTGACATATCAAATCGTGATAAAAAAAAATTGAGAAATAGTCATTGGAAAGCTAACCAAATTCTTCACAAGTTTTGTTTTTACTGTAAAGTGAAATTCTAAATAAAAAAAATACTTTTGTATGTCGGAAGTTGAAGAACTTGTGAAAATACAGTTTTTTTTCTCATAAAACAAGAAAAAGTGTAACCCATCTTCATGATTTCACCCACTTGCCATATTCTCCAGCTGCCAGCTTAGAGGGATCTCCACCTCCACTTAGAATCTTCCATAACCATAGTAAGGTTCACCCGGCTTGATTTCTTGGGGGGCTAAGAGGTTGGTGGCCAGAGGGATACACTTGCCCAAGGGTGGCACCTCCTCTTTAACAATGCTTGGACTGTAAAGTAGAACTGGAGGTGGAGACAGGGGAAAGTGCGTCATGGAGGAGGTTATCTCCATTTTGACCTTGCAGACTTCGAGAGATTGAAGCGAAGCTGATTGATTTCTCTGGGTTGAACGACGGGGATGGGCGAAGTGAGAGATGAGCGCTCTTTGTGAGGGGGTGAGCCTGTTAGCCCGAGAGAGGGTGTTGTTTTTACGAGCACCCCTCTTGGGATTTCCGCACTCTCGTGGCATGGTGGGGGTGACGGGTATGTGGTGGAGGGAGTGAGTGGAGGCTATGGAGAGATAAAGGGTGCAGTGGAGGGAGATGAAGGATCCAGAGCAGAGTAAGGCAGAGTGGACATTGTTGGTAAGCAGTGGGCAGATTGATGCTAGGAGGATGCCACTGATGTGAAGGGAGAGAAAAATGGCATCAAAAAAATTATGAAGGCCTAAGTGCTCTGCAAAGAGAACGCACTAGGTAGAAAATGAGGTTAGATGAGTTTGTGGGTTGCTCTTTACTCCATGAGAGCCTGAAATGACCCTTGCAAATGCCATTGAAGTTCGACGAGACCTCTGCAACCTACTGGTACAAATTTCCTGGCTGGTTCGCTTGCCCAAGAGCACGGCCAGGCACACAAAGATAACTCCCCTCATGGTGTGATTCATGGGGGAGTAAATGTGCAGGGGGTGGAATTTGGGGTTAATAACTTCCCCGGCTGCCCTGATCCAGTTGTTCGCCACTTCTCGCCAAGTGGCACCCCATCTGGATGAGGGTAATCCCTTTGAGCTAGCTCCTTGCAGTGAGTCGATAGTGTTTCGGGATCGGCTGGAATTTGTGAGAGTGATCTGTTGCGCAAGATCAACTCCTTCATTTTCCAGTCTATCTACTACCTTATTTGCATCATGTCTTATTTGAGAGGTAATGATAGTGAGAGAGGGTCTGAGGAGTGATTGGAAGTTGTGGAGGGTACCTAGGAGGATCTAACTTGGAGTGATCTTTTCTAGATTTATTTCGTTGACAATTTTAGATGCCAGCTCAATTATGACTTTGGAGTCTCCTTCTATGATCAAGCAGGTAAGGTTGTGGTCCAGAGCCAATTTTACTCCTTTAATTAGACCCCATATTTCCACTAAGTTGTTGGTATCAAATCCCAGATTTTCAGCTGTAATACTGTGGATTTGGCCTTCGTTGTTTCTTATAACTTCTCTTGCACCTAAGAGGCCTAGATTGCCTTTTGAAGTGCCATCAAAGCTGATTTTGTGAAACCTAGGAGGAGGGGGAGACCAGACCGAGGGACTGAAGGTTGAGGCTGTGAGGGGGGGCTGTGGAGACAGAGTGGAGGGTGAGAGAATGAAGGCTCAAGAGTTGATGATCAATATTTATCTCGAGTCAGAGGGGAGTTCTTATTTAGTCCATGGATGGAGCTAAAGGATTTCTTGGAGATGCAAGAGAATGGTGGACCAGATGTTGGCGGTCGGGGAGGACTGGGAGTGAAAACCCCTTCTGTTTCTTTCCTTCCAAAGTTGCCAAACTATGAATCCTGGTAGGAGATTCCAGGTTCTATTCAGGAGTGGGATTTTGTAGGATCATGTTCCCCAACCTATGACAGTGTTTATGATGTTATCTTTGACCTGATATGTTCTTCTCATAAGTTGGGTGGCTTGGTTCCATATTTCTTCAATGATAGTGTATTTGTTTAGTAGGTTCTCCATGGTTTCTGCTTGTTGGTGACAAATATTTCAGATTGAGGGGCCGATAAAGCCTCTTCTCTGGAGATTTTCCTAGGTTAAGATCTTGTTTTGAAGGAGGAGCCAAAGGAACGTTGAGATTTTAGGCCAGAATTTTGATTTCCATGTTGTAGTCCATATGAGGTCCTTTTGTAGAGTTTGGAATCTTTCCTATAGAATGTATCCTTCCTTGAGAGTGAATTTTCCATGAGGTGAGTGCCCCCATCGGATAATATCTGGATCGGTGCTTATTCAAATTCTTCTTGGGGTAATTGCTTGCTTTTGGTGCTGCAGGTCACAGTCCCCTTCTACCTGTAGTTCATGATGGGAAGATTTGCAAATTCTCCAAGGAGAGTTGATTGGGGAGTGTGCCCACATGTCAGCTACCTTGGAGGTGGCAAGATTTTGTATGTGATTTTCATAGGAGAGTAGGTTTTCTTCTGATTGGAGGGGTGGAAATTGCTGCCAAGAGTTTGTCTAGAATAGTGCGCTCTGACCATTACAGATTTCCTAAAAGACATGTTCCTGAAATAGTGGCTTGTTTTTCCAAGCCGCATTCCAGATGTTAGAGCCTTGAATTTTGTCCTCCATCCTAATCAAGTGGGCTTGTTGATAATTTGGGGCATATTTATGTTTCTAGAACTTGGCCCAAATTTATGTTGGAGTTTTGAGCCATCTCCGCCATATTTTGGCTCCCATGGTATTATTGAGTTTTCCAGGGTCCCAGAGGTCCAAGCCGCCTAGGGATTTTGGTTTACAAACTTTGTCCCAACTAACTAGAGAACATTTTTCTTCTAGGTTGTGGCCATGCCAGAGAAAGTTCCTCTACAGATTCCTAATTTTATTTATGACAGAATGAGGGGTGGCTAGAGTTGAGAAGAGGTAGGTCAGGATGGCTTGGAGGACAAACTTTAGGAGGGTGATTTTGGTTGGGAGATTAAGGGAGCGGAAGGTCCAGGTGTTGAGACGTTTGGAAATGGAGAGGAGGGAGTCCCAAGAGATATTTTAGGTTTTCGAGTCTGAGAGAGGGAGGCCTAGATACTGGGTAGGCAGGGTGAAAACGGAAATGGTTAAAAGCTAGAAGATATGCTACCACTGGCGTGTTGAAGACGAATAGTTGCGACTTTTCCAGGTTGAAGGTGGTTCCTGAGGCTTCGTTGAAGTCATTGAGGATGGATCTGAGTTTGTTTTCTTCTTGGGTAGTGGGGGTGTTCAGGAGCATTGTGTCATCTACAAATTGATTGTGTGAGGCTAGATGTTGGAGCCTATGGAGGGGGAGGCCTTGCAGGGATCCATTATGGATGGAGGCCTTTATATAGTGTCCCGTGACTTCCGCCATTATGACAAAGAGGAACAGGGAGAGAGGGTTTCCTTGCCTTATTCCATGAGAAGGAGAGAAGGGTTGAGAGGGGGTCTTGTTGACCATGATTGAGAAGAAGGTTGAGGAGACAAGGTTCATGATCCAGGCTATCTAGTTGGTGCTGAAGCTGAAGGTTGTTAAGACAACTCTCATGTAGTGCCAGCTTAGTTTTTCAAAAGCTTTTGAAATATCAATCTTTAGAAGCATACTTGTAGTGCATGTGCTTTGGAGAAAGTGGATGACTTAGTGAACGAGAATGATGTTGTCCATGATTTTCCTTCCTTCAACGTACCCCAATTGCTCCTTTGAAATGATGAAGGGGAGGATTGGTTTGAGTCTTAGATCTATGACTTTGGAAATGATTTTGTAGATCACATTGCAGAGTGCTATGGGTCTAAAATTTGTTGGATTATAAACCCTCTCTTATTTGGGTATTAAGGTGAGGAAGGTGGCATTAAGGGTTGGGGGAACTTTGTCAGAGATAGAATATTCTTCCACCAGTTTCCACACTTATTCCCTTAACATTGGCTAGCATGAGTGGAAGAAATCAGTTGTGAAGCCATCTGGGCCTGGATATTTGCCTGTGGGTGACTCTTGTATGGTCTGATCAACTTCTGCCTGATTTATGGGTGTCATGAGGGGTTCATTTTGTTCTTAGGTGATGAGGGTTAGTATGTTTTGAGTCACTCTTTCAATTGCGGAAGTGTAGTTCCCCGGGGGTTCTCAGAGGAGATATTTATAGAAGCCGGTGAGCTCCTGTGTTATATCCTAATGAGAGGGTAGGGTGGTGCCCTGTGCATTTTTCATCTTTGTGATGTGGTTGATGAAGAATTTGTGAATCATGGAGTGGTGGAATAATTTTGTGTCTTTTTCTCCCTCTTTGAGCCACTAAACATCAGATTTATGTCTCAAGAGAATTTATTCTTGTTTGAACCTCTCTTCTAGTTGTTGTTTCATGTGTTTCTCCTCCTGTTGTTGGGTTGGATTGTGCCTAGTTTGGATGGCTTGCGCCTGCAGGGATTCTTGTTTCTATTCCAACATTTTTCTTTCTCAGAAGATGTTCCCAAAGACTTCCTTGTTCCATTTCCACACCTGTTGTTTGAAGCATATGAGCATTTGCTAGAAGCAGTACACTTTGGTGCCCTTCTATATTTCCACAGTGCTCCACTAGTGGTGTGGCATCTCTTGGAAGTCTGGGTGGGAAAGCCATAATTTATTGAATATGAAGGGTTTGAGCTTGGGGTGGTAATTGTGTCAACCCAGAGCTGAACTAGATAATGGTCTGATCCTAATTTGGGGAGGATGTTGGACTCTACTCAAGGACCTTCCAACATGAGGGTTTCTGAGATAAGGAAATGATCTAGCTGGAAGGATATTTTTGGATGCCCCGATCTCTTGTTGGTCTAGGTAATGGTACCATTTCCATTCTCGATATCAACTAGTTTGTGTTGACCTAAGATTTCTTGGAATTTTAAACTGTCATGTTCCATTCTCTTTTTCCCTCCCCTTTTTTCCTCCAGCATGAGGATCATGTTGAAGTCTCCTCCGACGATCCATCTTTGGAGCTTGGCTATAGAGCCAAGGTAGGCTAGGTTATGAAGAAAATAGTCTTTTTCTTGATTGTTCTGTGGTCCATAGGAGTTGGAGATCAATCCATCCTTGTCTAAGCCAATGGCTCGGTACTGAGCTATGAGAGTTCCTGAAGTAGAAAAACCTTGGTCTAGAATAATTGTGGCGGGATTCCATAGAATGGCTAGGCCACTTGCAACGCCTTTCGAGTCTGTGTGGTATGAGTCACAAGTGCGCCAACATATTTTGAAAATTTATTCCATTTTGATGTAGTTTCGGAGAATACTTTGCTTGGATCTTCCACTTAGGCCTTTGATGTTCCAAGTGAGGATGTTCATAATTAATAGTTTGATGGGTGGGAAAAGGATCTCTCTAAGAGCTTGTGTATCTGTCCTGAGTTGATCATGTAGTTGTCGACCTCCTTTATGAGTTGATGCACTGATTTTCTTCCACGTCTCTTGTTCTCCTTTGGATGTCTTCTTTGGTCTGATTTTGGGTCTACCCTGATACCTAGCCTTGAGGTGGCCCTTGCTGATGAGTCCAAAAAAACCTTATGGACCTTCCTGAGTTGGTCTTCTGGTAAGGTTTGTAGGTCCTTCTTGTTGAGTTCTTCTTCAAGTCTATCTAGGTTTATTTATTCTAGGTCTTGTTCATCCATTTCCATGATTGTATCCTCTTCCTTTCTCGATGTATGGGAAATTTTGTGGGTCAGTTGGGATACCTGGGATCAGGTGCCCCTGTGGCTACTGGTCTTCCTTATTGTTGTTGTGCTCTTTCCTCACCACCTTGTGGGGGTTCTCCACCTCTTCTTCCCCTAGGAGGTTGTTTAGGGCTTTGAAGGAGTTGGTGTTGGGGTTTCTCCTTCCGTTGTTGGTGGTGGGTTTCTTCTATGATTTCCTTCCATGATTTTGTACTTGGGTAAATCCATCCTTTGGTTTTTCTTCTGTTGTTGTCTTGTGGGGGGTGTTGTGAGGGCAGTCTATGAAGAGATGTATGTGTTCATGGCACTTCCGGTATATGAAGGGTATGTGTTCGTAGTCTGGCTCCATTCCTCATCCTAGTATTCTAGGGTAACCGTACTTGGGGGGATTTGGAAATGTTCATGTAAACACATATTCTTGCATATGAGGTGTATTTCCTCTATTCGGTGGCTTCTAAAGACTTGACATTCTTGCCTAGAGTGTTACTGGTTTCCATTAAGATTTCTTCTAACCAAAAATATTGAGGTAGGGAGTAAAGGTGAATCCCTATGGGAGCATAGGCAAAGTTTTCCTTTTCTGGGAAGAAGCAGCCAGTCCATAAACGCAGATAGAGACCAGGAGAGTTGTAAAAGTAAGGTCCTCCTTGAAAGTTGTTGTATTTGTCCTCCAGGTTGTAGAATATGACTGTGAAGAACCCCTTGGAACTCAGTTTGAGCTCATAATCCCCCTTAGGATTCCACCACGTCTTCATCTAGCGAGTTAGGTATTTTTCCGAGGGCCATAGGCCCAGGAACTTGCCTATGAGGGCATGGTCCCTCATGAACTAGGTGTGCTCTCTTATTCTATTTCTCTTTATGACATACATGGACACAACCAAGGCTTGCAGGATACATTTTCCTGGTATCCAAGCCCGAGTTGCTTTTGGATGAAATTTTTTTTCATCCATGTTCATGCCTGTGATTCCATCAATATCTTGTTGTAGGTATTGTTCATGCAGGTGTGGAGGTGGTTCAAAGGATGGTCGGTGCGTGCAAGATTTCTCCGGGTCATTTGATGCGACATTGTGGTACGAGGGGGACTTCGCCCCCCCTTATACGCTCATTCTGTTGAGACGGTCAAAGATGCATAGAAGAGTGTACCAGGTGCGTATAGAGGAGGTTGGCAGTGGGAAGGATGGGGGATTAGTTGAAGCATGAAACCCTAAATCTAGATCAGGTCATGAGCTCTGGGTTATTGCATATCTTGAAGTCCATTAATTGAATTCAATGAAACATTATGTAAATAAATAATAATAAATTATAAAATTAGGTTAAAAGTCAAGGAATCAATCAAAACCTCAAAATTTTAAATTATTATGTAAAAATTTTCATTTAAATTAAATAATAATTTAATATTAAATTTAAGAAAACATTATATCACTAAATATTAATAAACTATGTTGCACTAATGATCATTAAATCCAACAAGATCAGGTACAATAATTTTTCATATGATAACAATATCTTGGAGGAACTACCTTTCTACAAGTATCTTGGAATTGATATTATCACAAGCTCAATTGGAACTATATCATTGATAAAAAAAAAAATGGAGGGTGTAAAACTTATTATGGGCTTGAAAATAATTATAAATTAGTAGACCTTTGGCTATGGGATAAGAAAAATCTTCTCTATGTGATCCGGATTTTATGAGTGGAACGAAATGAATATAGACTATTAATAGGTACTTAACACAAAATAAAAGAGATACAATAAATCTGGTTTTCTATTCAATAAGAAAATAAACTGAAACTGTACAATGCAGCGGAAACAAGCTTGCTGGAATGATGGCGACTTATCTCTGAGAAGAGATGTGACGGTTGCGCTCATTCACAAGAAGATGATTACAATGAAGCTCTAAGGCCTTTTTACAATAAAAAGGAATGCCAAAAACCCTATACATCCAAAAACCTAATCCTAGGAGATGAAGCGCTAAAATTTATGTGGGCCTCGTTTGGGTAATTTAGTACATTAACTTCTCGGGGTCATAACTTTTGCATACGATCTATGTTTTAGGAGTATGATAGCTCATTAGAAAGGTATCATCAAGGAGATTCATTTTGGGGGATCAATCATTCCTACAAATACATTTGAGGAGATCGATCACGAAAAACCTTCATTTAGGCCCTCAAAATGGCTCCAGAAGTTAAAACGACTAAAAATAGTAAATTGCCAAAATTGTCAGAAAACTATTTTGAGCCAGTTGGAAAAGGTGGGTGGACACTGATATCTGCTTGGATCAATCCTCCCTTCTTAGGAAGAAATGGTCTCCATTTCAATGAGGTCCCCCATTAGATGAGGAAATTTATACTGAATTTGGCCCTGGGTGAGCCACTTGCTTTGGTGCAGGAGCTGCCCTGCTTTGACGAATCGATAAAGATGAATCCTTTGTTGTCGAGTGCCCTTAATATGTGTGACCACAATATAATCATTGGATGTCTGTTGTATGCAGTTGGGGTTGAACTATTTTGGTGTCAGTTGTTCTGCTACTTCCGAGGTGTCCAATAATGGTGGGAAATAAGGGAAAAGGAGATCTATGTTGAACACTGGGTGCAGGCCAAGGAAAGGAGGAATGTTGAGCTGAAAATCATTATCCCCCATGGCCTTGGTGATTGTCTACGACCCATAACGGAGTGGGAAAAACTTCCAATGGGGCCCTGTAAGGCGTTCTTTTTGCAAATGCAACCAAACATTGTTGCCCACCTAAAACTTATGTGGCACCCGATGTTGATCATGGTGCTCTTTGTACTTGTCATTGGACTTATGTAGGATATCCTAAACTTGTTGGCGGATGTGCTGGATCTGCTCAATGAACCGGGTGGCGTTGTCAGCTTCCGTTGGAGTAGTAGATGAGTCGGTCGAGGTGACCGCAAGGGGAAGTGCAACATCTATGGGACCCAATGGTTGGAATCCCAACCCCACCCGAAAGAGGATGTGGCCGATTGAGCTATGTAGGGCTCGGTTGTAGCTATGTTGGACATAGGGAAGGCTCTCGTCCCATGTGTGAGGGTGTTGTGAATTACACATTTGAAGGATATTCACAATCATTCGATTTACGACCTTGGTTTGGCCATCTGTCTGAGGGTGGAAGGCCATGAATTTGGTGAGTTTGGTGTCCATTAGTGACCAGAGGCTTGACTAGAATGTGTTGAGAAATCAAATGTCCCGATATGAGACAATGTTTTGTGGGATTCCAAAATGTACCCTGTAATGACCCTGCTTAAATAGATGTATAGGATTATTAATTATAATAAATTTAATAATCTAACTGTCCTAAAAGATTAGCTAAACAATAATTATTTCTTAAAATAACATTAACTAATTAATTAGTATTAATTAGTTATTCATGATTGTCAATGATTAATTTAAGTATTAATTAACTCATTAATTAATAAGGTAAAGAAATAAAAGGAGGATAATAAATTATTTTATTAAATTAAGAGTTACATACACGGAAAGGGATAGATATTAATTCAAAGAGGTAAGACATTACATATAGGATAAAATAATAATAAAGGGGATAAGGGGCATTAACGACGAAAGGATAAGAAGGTAATAAATGG
>JZKD02S1675111.1:281917-293673 GCA_000966675.3 Picea glauca
TGAGGTATGTTCCATGGTTATCTCTTTCTGTTATTTGCTGCATACACACATATAAACACATCTAAAAGGTAGATAAGCAAAGTGTTTGACGAAATACCTCACTCAGAAAAAGTTTAAAAAAGACACCAAAACAATGATGATCCTTGCATAATGGCTTGGGATCATTACAGGCCCAAATTGTCACGTCTTTTGTTTGAGATTCTACTCGATTTTGACGACATATCGGTAGGCTATGCCCAAGGATGAGATGTCCAGAAATTCCATTTTGGTCTAGATGTATCTATGCATACAACATGATACTTGAGCACCAGATGTCGTTCTGAGTCTTTGATACCCAGCTTGGTGCGCAAGGTATGAAGGATATTTTTGAAATCTAGCACTGCTCGGTATCTTTCTTGCCATAGTGTGGTCCATTTGGTATACAAGTAATCATAACTTATGACAGGGCAATATTGTTCCTTAATAACATCCCTGAAGGATTCCTAGGCAGTCATGACTGTAAATAATGATATTTCCTCTATTTCCTTTTGCTCATAGAATGTTTCAAACCAATCTTTGACATGAGAAATGACTTCAAGGAGTGAAAAAGTAGTCTTTTCTCTATTTGAAACGTTATGGACAAAAAAATACCCTTCTAGTAGATTCAACCACTTGTCTACAACATCTGCATCTATTTGACCTTCAAATAAAATATTGAAGTTTATTTGTTCTTTGAAAGGGGTGGCGCCTCTACTCGAAGAAGATGTGTTTCCTATTGGTAGCCGCCGAAGGATTTGTGCGAAACTATCCATCATATTGTTCCTTTGTTGAGTGAGGGATTCCTCAATCAACAGTTTGAAAGGATCTTCTATCCCATCACATTTATTTTCTCCTTCCATGAGAGGTCGCTTGGGTGTGTGAGAGCTTTTGTCCTCAAGAGAAATAAGGTCGAGACCCAACTCTTTGTACTACGACCTCGTTGGGGACATGCATTAAGACAACAAGGAGAAGACCACTCTGATACCACTGATCCATATTTTATGAGTAGAATGAAATGAATACAAATTATTAATAGGCACTTAACAAAAAATAACAGAGATACAATAAAACTGGTTTTCTATTCAATAAGGAAATAAGCTGAAATTGTAAAATGCAGCAGAAACAAGCTTGTTGGAATGGTGGCGGCTTATCTCTAAGAAGAGATGTGACGGTTGCACTCATTCACAAGAAGATTATTACAATGAGGATCTGAGGACTTTTTACAATAAAAAGTAATTCCAAAAACCCTATACATCCAAAAACCTATTCCTAGGAGATGAAGTGCCAAAAGTCATGTGGGCCCCATTTGGGAAAGTTAGTACATTAACTTCCCAGGGTCGTAACTTTTGCATACGATCTCCGTTTTAGGCGTATGATAGCCCGTTGGAAAGGTATCATCGAGGAGATTCATTATGGGGGATCAATAATTACTTTCAATATTATTGAGTATATATAGCACGCAAAAAATTCATTTAGGCCCTCAAAATGGCCCCAGAAGTTAAAACTGCTAAAAATAGTAAATTGCCAAAATTGCCAGAAAACTGTTTTGAGCCAGTTGGAAAACATGGGTGGCCACCGATATCCATATGGATAACTATGAGAATCTTGTTACTCTTGTTATCTTATATGGATGTGAATTTTTTGGATTCTATATCTCTCAATAATAGTGGAGAATAATATAGCAGATCCAAAAGAATGTTTATAACTTGTAATCTAAAAATTAAGGGAAACACACCATATCATATCCTCGTCATCGAAGATAGAATTTACTTAGCTACTTAATGTACAAGAAAAATAAATAAATAGATGGATAATAGGAGGCTCCCAAAAATTTCTTCAAACTCTAAATAAGATCACCAATGGCTCAAGAGGGGATAACATAATGATGCCAAATCTTGGCTAAATCATTGGGGAATGAAAGAAGAAGTTATTCTGTAGACTATGGATGATATTAAAAATATTGTATAAGCTATATTTAAGGAGAATGTATGGTGTGATAAAGAATTAGAGGATAAAGAAAAAACTAAGATATTATAAGGAGGTGACCGTAACCTTGAAAATCAAAAACATCTATTTGTTTTGACTAGAGTAAATAAGAGAAACAATATTGCTAAAATAAGAACTAATTCTCATGAGGTTCATAGTGAAACTAGGCTTTTCCCAATCCCCGAAACACCATGACAAGAAAGAATCTCTCACCTTTGTGACATATACAAGGTTGAAGATGAAAAACACTTTCTTCTAAAATTCCCTATAGTATACCCAAATTAGATCTCAATTTCAAAATATTTGTCACAATACCCACCTTCTTAGCATTCTAAGTCGTCAAAACTTTAGTGAGCTTGGAAGGCTTCTCTTAATGTTTTTCAAGCATGGAAATAACATTTTAAAGAAATACAAATAATCTCTTACTTTTCTTAAGGTTCCATAGACCAATTTGGATCTCACTAGATGTTAACCACCACCATCATCATCAATATAAGTTACAAATAACTTAATAATACTAAAATCAAGCAAAAGAACAAAACAATAAAGTGTACATATTTTATAACCACATACTTTTATTAATTTTACAATAAAGGAAACAATAGTGTCATGCCCAATTTAAGCAGCTGTAAACTGAAGCAAAGAAAGGGCACATAGATTGGAGATTAATACTAGTTTCATCCTAGTCGTCTCCAAGGTTATGGATTCCTCCTATTAGTTGTCAAAGTTGACAACGTTGGTTAGCAGGTTATTCATGCAGATTTATTATTTTTTAAAGTTTTTGTGTAAATTTTTTAAGTTTTGGTTTTGTGGGGATTTTTAATTTGAACATCAGTTTGATTCGAACATTGTTATGTCGTTTGAAGCTGATGATCATTGAAACAATTTCAATTTTTGTTTCTTACGAAAGGAGTTGAGAATAACCGCTATGGATATTTTATGTACTGCTCTTCTACATAGCTCTAAATATGATGGTTTTCGCTTATGCTTTTTTGTTGGATGGCATCTTCTAACTATTTATTATCTAGTCTAAATGAATTAAATCTCCTATTATATAAGAACAATATTGAATACCTCTATCATAATTTCAAGAGAACCCTCTCTACTTCCATTAGAAAATTCTCTATCAAGGTATTGTGTAAAAAGAAAAATAGGACAACCAACCCTTGGTATGATAACTAGTGTAGAATTGCTAGAAAATCCATTAGGGATGCTTCCAATGAGTCCTTAAAATCTAATAAGATAAATAGATAAAAATCCCTAATAAAAGGTAAAAAATACACTACACACACACACACACACACACACACACACACACACACACACACACACACAATCTTTTCTACCTATAGATTCTAGATCTAAAGAAATTCTCGAGGCAAATTATAACTTGTAAAACTAAGGAAAATAATATGATTCCTCTGAGGCATTAGAATTCCTACCTTTAAAATATTTAAAAATCCCCTAATGCAATAGATAACATTCCAAACATTTCTACAAAGGTTAAAGTTTTTTCTATAAAAGGAATAAAATTTTGGGTTAAGCAACTTGCAAAAGGGAAAGCTAAGGACATCGAATGCTACCAATCTAAAATATTAAAAATTGGAGGGCCCTATCCTCATCCCTCACATACATAAGCTATTGAATTTAGTATTTAAGAAAGGATTCCCTAAACCTTGGACTCAAACTCTTGTTGTACATATTTTTAAAAGCGGGAATAAAAACAATCCCTCTAATTATAGGACCATTATGACTAGCCCCAATTTATCCAATCTATTTGGAAGTCTTTTCGAAAATAAGATCAACATATCACTGGAAGTTTAAATCCCCCCTAGATGCAAAGTAACCATGTGGATTTCCCTCAACAACAAGATGTTGACATGGTACAACCTCCTTAAAATAGGTTGGACAGGTCTAAGTTGTTGTCTGCTGTGAAAATCCAATTCTGAAACAATTACTCGTATTTTTATTACATGCCTATATGCAGGTTAGGTATTGGAGATGGTTCAAAATAAGTTGAAGGAGAAGGTGGGTTGGAATGGAACATCACTAGAATATTTCTACCGATTTTGGGTATAGGATAGGGCGATAAATATGATCCAGATGGATGTTGGTGGCCTCCCACCTATTCCAACTGGTTCATTTTGGTAGTTTTCTAGTTTGGCAGTTTTTTCCTAGTTTTTGGGTTCCTAACTTCTGGGGTCGTTTTGAGGCTCTAAACAACATTTTTAGGGATCACCACAGTTATATTGTAGAAAAAGTCAGATTCTTATGGCCACATGTGTATTCCTCAGATATAACTTTCAAATAGGCTATCGTGCGCCTAAAATGGATATCATATGCAAAAGTTACGACCCCGAGAAGTTGATGTACTAACTTACCCCAACGGGGCCCACACGACTTTTGGCGCTTCATCTCCTAGGGTTAGGTTTTTAGATGTATAGAGTTTTGGAATTCATGCTTATTGTAAAAATGCATTTAGAGCTTCATTGTAATCATCTTCTTGTGAATCACTGCAACCATCACATCTCTTCTCAAAGATAAGCTGCCACCATTCCAGCAAGCTTGTTTTCCGCTGCATTTTACAGTTCCATCTTATTTCCTTATTGAATAGAAAACCAGTTTTACTATATCTCTGTTATTTTCGTTAAGCACATTTTAATATTTTGTATTCATTTTGTTTTTCTCCTAGGAGGTTTGTGTAGGAGAGGGAGTCATTTTGTCTTTCGTAACGAGACCCGTCATGCCATCGACATGGGATTCTAGAGCAGGCCTTGACAGATCATTCGATGGACGAGAAGCATGAGGAATGATATCATATAGTGTGCCAAGATGGGAATATACCATGCCCAAATATTTAGTATGAATAATCACTTTCTCCTCAGTGACAACACTTCCCATGGCGACATCTCTAGTGATGGGTGACAAAAGTGAGTTGGTTAACCAATCTGCTAGGAGTCAGTTCGGAATATTATCTTTAGTCAGCCATTGCTTTTGCCTCCATTTGTGAATATGATCATAAGAATGGGTGGAGGTGGATTGTCTAAGATAATTTAAGAGCTTTGTACCAATATCATATCGAATCAACAGCTGGAAATGTGTCAAAAAATCCATAGCTAAAGAGTTGAATGCTAAAGAAATGTCACATTAGCTCGATATACCAATTAGTTTATGAGCCTGGGAGACTTCTCTGGAAAAGTATTAAATGAATGGAATCATCCATCAAAGAGTTCGAAGAACACCAAATATGGAAGGTCATTATGTGGTTATTAGGGTCTTCTCGAGGTATCCCATCGAATTTTGGGATATCAGAAGGTAGTTTGGTAGGGATTGGAGGCCAAAATGGGGCATGTAGTATGGGATCATTGGTTAAACATGACAGATCAATAATATCTAATGTATCCAAGAATGGAAGTTGTTGGTTAACCTGTGGATACTGGTAGTAACCATGTGACATAGGAACACCAATAGGACCATATACGGGTTGCAAAAGCATGGAAAAACTAGATGGTCCTACCATGTATTGTGGTTGACTAGATGGTCCTCCTATATATTTTGGTTGACCCAAGGGTCCCCCCATGTACTTTGGTTGACCCGATGGTTCTCCCATGTACTTTGGTTGACCTGATGCCCCCCCCCAAATTTATTGCGGTTGGCCCAATGGACCTACCATATACTGTGTTTGAGGGGGTTGTTGTGTTGGAGTCATAGGGTTCACATATTGAGTGGGAAAATTTCCTTGATGAGGAACGAATGCTTCACCCACATAGTATTTTTCCCCATGGCTGATGGATCCTCCCAACAAAAGGTTGGCCTCCCATTGAAGATTGACCTCCAATGAAATGTATAGGATAACTCCCCATTTGTAAAGTTATAGATGTGGGTTCATTAGCTTGTGTAAATGTGGTTGTTTGAATGACTTGACTATTGGCCATATGACTCATGGGATGACTAAGTAAATAGCTTGGTTTTTGCATATGTGGGATTAGTGAAGCATGAATATTACCCAACCCATGTGCATAGAGAGATCATGTAATCACAATTCGTTGTGTCAGAGTAACCCAGGTCGTATTTGTTATCAGTAAAGAAGAAGCATAAGAAGTAGTGAGTTGTGCTCTAGCAGGGTCAACTACATGAGCAGTGCATAGAGGAGACAAAACTCCCAATCCCTTTGGAAAACCAAATTTCGGTGGCTTCATGCCAAAATATTTCCTAGTGTCTAAACTGGTTGGTACATGGTAAGAAGAATAAGCATCAAGAAATATCATGGACAATTGTTCAACGAGTAGTGGGATGAGTGGATCAATAAAAAGGGGATTTTCATGAGATACAAGGCCTTCCACGAAGGTTGTGACTGGTTCTTCTATGTGTTGGCAACTTCCAGGAGCTACAATCTAAGTTTCATAAGTTAGTTCATTGAAAATTCCTTCGTTGGAAGGGTCATGTTGAGGTTCATAAAATTCAAAATCCAAACCTTGCATTCTACGAGATGTTTGAAGCCCTTGATCGACCACAGTGAAAGTAAAATAACAATCCTTAAGGCCAACTACAAACTCTGAAATCACACACCCATAAAAATTATCTACAGGTAATCAACCAAGCAACAATAGATAGAAATATCTTATGAATACGGGATGTCAATACATCAACAAATATATGAGAAGCAATTACCCTAACCTCCACGTAACAACCTTTCTTGGTTCAAGAAACCCTCACTTTGCGGGGTCACCCTCCAAGGGTAATAAATGTATGATGCAACATCTACCCTAGGTATCATGGGAATCCCCCCACAATCACCTCTATAGATACCCAATAAATGCACTAAGGTTACCAACTCACATTTGTCCTCCAACGGGGTACAATCGACAGTCGGGACCAAATGTATGGGTAGGATAACAATGTTTGAATCTTTTCAAGATAATTGAAGACAAGTGGATTGGTAAGATTCTCGAGGACCCCGAATGAATTTGGGATTCACAAAGCACTGATACCAAATTAAACCAATAGTTTCTCAATAAAAAACCCCAATATACACTCTTTCCACTACGATTGGTCAAGCTTTGGAGGGGTAATCTCCACTACTCTTCCGCACATGACCTTGTTTTTAACCCCTCTGTTAGTGGGTTTTTTCGTCTATTCCTATATGACAGCTGGATTTTTTCACTCTTTAGTGTTCTACAATATTGTTTAGTAACCTTGGACAATTTACTCACTTTCCCTAGTCCAAATATTCTAACCTTATGCTATTGTTGGTGTTCTATAAACCAAAAAATGTTTAGTTGATTTTATTAGTGCATTGGTTGGTTTTAATTTCTTTCGTTACTCAGAAAGGTCCATGGAGATGAAACCAATGATGTGTGAGACTTGAAACCAATGATGTGTGAGATATCATGCAATTTTTCAAAATGATGCTAAACTATCAAACAAATGTTTCCAAAATCCTAAAGAAAATGCAATACTATCTCTTTCAAAACACACACCAAAACAAAACTCTCTAAGAATACAAAAAAATTATCTTTTTTTGGTTGTATATGGAATGAAATCTCATCAAATGAAAAAGTTTTCTTCTTCCTAACTTTAAATTAGAATGAAATAAATAATTGTTTGACATAAAGGAATATGAAGAAAAAATAAACCAAACAAAGTGCACTCAAAAGTTTGATGAGAACTGAAAGAAACAAAGAATGAGACAACTTGTTCAATCAAAGAATCAAAATTGTAAAAGAGAAAGGGAATAACTGTTTGAAAACCTAAAAAAATGAGTAGAAAGAATCAAAATGCCAAGTTGCAATTTCAGATCAATCAAGAAAACTTAAAAACAAGTTTTTAAATTAGGATAACAAGGGTTTGAAAACCTTCATCATGAGGATCAAACCATTGGTAATATAGAACTTGACCAAAGGATCATGTTAGCCTAAGGAAGTCATGCTCATCACCTAATTCTGAAGTAATAGCAAGATCAAAGGAGGCAAGAAAGGTTGGTGATCACAATTATTTGAATCAAACAAAGTCATAACCAAGTTCAGAGGACTCTACAAAAAATATCCGAGTGAAAAATATGACAAGACAACAAAATGGGCTGAAAATGTTGGAGTTACTTCACACACACCTAGGATTTATTTTTCCTCGGGTTTTTACTTGTTTATTAGTCATAATTAGTCATTATCTAGTCTCCTATATTTTAGGGGAGTATTCACTTTCAGTTGACACTTCAGTTTGACTAGTTGAGTTGAGTTTAGATGTTGCATTGGTTTTGTCATCATGCAACATTGGGATCATCACCAACTCACTACTCTTTGTTCAGTCGGTTAACTAAAGACTAGTTGACTAGTTAACTCAGCTAGGTAGCAGTTCACTCCTGTAACTGCGTGAGAGACTAGGCTAGGTGGAAATTTACTCTTGTAACTGCTGGTGTGTGTCCAGATCAATCTAGACCACCACTATGGATCATTAGTTACTCATGTATCCTATATCTATTGTAAATTATTCACTCTTTGAGTGTGGAATACGGTTAATGAGAATTCTTCCATTCTTTCTATCTTGCTTCTTCTTTCTCAATTTCTCTCTACAAATGTGTGTAGTATTTTCTAGATAGATCTATTCTTTGCAGGTTCAACACATTTACATGGTATCAGAGTTGACGGACTGCTAAGAAAAAGCTACACCAAATCATTTTTTTCAAGTACAAAAGATTGAATACAACAAAAGGATGGATTATTCACCGGAAATACTTCTCACGCCTCATAACTATTTGGAATGGAAGCCAAAGATTCTACTTCTTCTTAGAAGTAGAGGCTTATACAAAATAACCATGGCAATGGAAGTAGAGCATGATTCTGTCGATGAGAAAAATGACTTTCTCAATAGACAAGATATGGCCATAGGAAGTGTCGGCATGTCTGTTTCCCCCAAACTTTTCCATCAAGTATATGGAGAATTACAAGGATTAACTCCAAATGAATTATGGACTAGATTGGAGGTTATATTTGGGAATAAATAATATTGTGAAGATTTCATGCAGGAAGTCGAACAAATAGAGCCATAAGAGAATCCATCAGAAGATCAAGCCTCTTATTATGAAGAGTCTTCTACAAAAGTATTTGTAGAAATTTGTATTCCATTAATTGAAGATGATGTCTACTCCATTTCATATTTGTTTTCTGAAATTCATGTGGAAGATATATGGCATCCATCTCAGGAGTCACATGCAGACACTTTTCCATGCACCATGCATGCATCTTAGGAGTCAAAAAGGGAGCCGTGCACATTAGATGCCATTATGATATTTTCTGAGAACAATTTGCATAAAAAAAATTGGATATTTGAATTCCTCTTGGGAAAATATCCAATTTCAAAATAACATCATCCAAAACGGAGTTCGTAAAGTGAAGTCATGATCATTTTGAAATCAACAAAATTTCAACATTTTTCTGGAAACGGTCGTACGGTTTTCAAAATTTCATCCAAAATTTATTTGGATATTATTCATTACAAGAATATAAAGTGGATATGTGTGGAAATATCAATGATGCATATATTTCATCATATCCATGTAGACATATACATCTTCAACAAAATCTTCAAAGAGCACAAACTTGCATAGTTGCGAGGTCTTCTTGGAGTGAAGGACATGGTTTCTTAGCAACTGTTTTTTGTTCCTTCTCATTTTTTATTTTATGCATTGTAATTTGAGGGGGGGTTTTGTTCCCATGAGGTTTTCCCTCTTTCCTCATTTATTTCAGTGTATCTTTTGTATTTGGATACCTAACATGGCCTCCTAGCTGGGACCCATTCTTTATTTTCACCATAGTGATGTTCAGGGGGGGTGTTGGAGTTACTTCACACAAACCTATGATTTATTTTTTCTAAGGTTTGTACTTGTTTATTAGTCATAATTAGTCATTATCTAGTCTCCTATATTTTAGGGGAGAATATTCCACCTAGAGAATATTCTCTTTCAGTTGACACTTTAGTTTGACTAGTTGAGTTGAGTTTAGATGTTGCATTGGTTTTGTCATCATGCAACATTGGGATCATCACCAACTCATTACTCTTTGTTCAGTCAGTTAAATGAAGACTAGTTGACTAGTTAACTTAGCTAGGTGGCAATTCACTCCCGTAACTGCCTGAGGGACTAGACTAGGTGGCAGTTTACTCTTGTAACTGCTGGTGTGTGTCCAGATCAATCTAGACCACCACAATAGCTCATTAGTTACTCATGTATCCTATATCTATTGTAAATTATTCACTCTTTGAGTGTGGAATATGGTTAATGAGAATTCTTCGATTCTTTCTATCTTGCTTCTTCTTTCTCAATTTCTCTCTACAAATGTGTGTAGTATTTTCTAGCTAGATCTATTCTGTGCATGTTCAACACATTTACAAAAAACTGATACAAAAAGGAGATCAATTCTTCTATAAGGAGGCAGACAAGGCATTGAACAAGGGTCAATGCTCCTCAAGATAATAGAAGGGAGCGTTGATAAAGGTTTTCAATGCTCCGTGGGTCACTGTGGAGGAGCATTGATTCCTGGAAGCGGTTGAAACAGCAACAATTTTTTCCCAGATTCACTAGAAAGAATGAAGAGTTCAAGTAACAAACATCAACATGAAAAATATCAAAGGAAAACTACGATTCAAAGGGATAATAATCTAGGAACAATCGTTCCCCAGTGGAATCGCCAATTTGTTGTTACAGAATATTTCCTCTACGGATAGGTGAAATTTCCCTTGGATATCTAGACCCCTATTGACCAATACATAAAAACAAACAAATGGACACTAACATTTCTTTATATATATTCTTTGTGTCTATAATAAGAGAAGATAGAATAAAGAATTGTGACTCACCCCTTTTCAACAATTGTCCTCGTTGGTATTACATCTTTGATATCCTTCTCCAAGATTCAATCACGATGAAGAAATTCCAAGAGGAATTTCACAATACCTTCTACTCCTAAAATATATCATTAGACAAGAATATATATATATATATATATATATATATATATATATATATATATATATATATATATATATAGAAAGACATGTATAAACAATAATATGAAAGAAATAGGCCAAGTTATATTAATGGAGAAACGTGGTGAAGTACTTACAAACTAAGGTTGATGTTGCAACAAATCCTCCAAGCTCTCCAGTCTAGCCCTTGCCTCAATGTCTCAAGATCAGAATGATGATTCTTTGATGAATTATTCTCACAAGATCAAAGGTTTGACACTCTAAAATCCTTTCTTTTCCTTTTCACCTTTGAGTGGGCTCATTATATAGGATTTAGGAGGCTTAATCAGCATGAAGGATTTTAGAATATGGTTGAGGATTTAGCTCCTTAGGTTATGATTTGGTTACCCAAAATGGAGGGAATATGGGTAACACAACTCATGACTCAACCCCTTGACCAAAACCACTTAAGAGCATCTCAGAATTGACCCTTATAATAGCCATAACTTCCTCTAACCACTTCAATGCTCCCCTAGTATTGAGCATAGAGCGTTGTCAACGCTCCCTGTGTTGGAAGATTGGTTGTTGTCATTGATGTCAACCCTAGTCATGGGTTTTGGATAGCAAGATTGATGAAGGTATTTGGACATGAAGGAAGATGCACATGCAGATACAACAACCATGGATGGATAGTATACATCATGTTGTTTCCGGTGGTATGTGGCACGTCACATGGATCCTCATGGTTGAGGAGAAATGAATTTTTGAAGATGACAAAGTGAATTGTACATGTA
>JZKD02S1675111.1:298118-310006 GCA_000966675.3 Picea glauca
TATATATTGTGGTGTTTCACTTTATTCTATGTTTAGGTTATTTGGATGTATTTATGATGTTGTATTTTATTATTGCATTGATTTACATGATGTGATCGACAAATAAACCATGAGAAAAAATGATTGAATTAATGTGATAAATGTCAATATAGAGTTTCATTAGAAACATGTGTTATCACTCTAGGAGTCTCTTTAGGTTGCATCTCAAGAGAGACTTGTAAATTTATCAGAATGCTTAAATATGTATTTATAAAATGGAACAAAGTGAATACCTCACACACTCAATCTTCAATTCAATATAGATTTGGATAAATCAAGACAAAACAAGGCCACCAAAAGGGTACTTCTCATAAAGTTGTTAACTGAGATGAATGAAAGAAACCAATTATATCAACAATACCACATTCATCAATAATGTATGTGACAGGTCAAGTATAAATATAAAATTACTTATGACTCTATGTTTATTTATGAAAAGATAATAAGGCAATTATCAATCACAAAATAA
This sequence comes from Picea glauca, assembly GCA_000966675.3. NCBI lineage: Eukaryota > Viridiplantae > Streptophyta > Pinopsida > Pinales > Pinaceae > Picea > Picea glauca. The sequence goes on from JZKD02S1675111.1 coordinate 298,627, forward strand.
ATATGGAAATGAACAATAGCTCAAGCTCACAAGTACATAAATGAAAGGTAAGAAGAAAGTATGAACAATATTCAGTGGTATAAATTTATCATTCCATGATATATTCAAAAAGGTATAGATCACAAAGAGTACATATGAGAATTCAAGTTCGAACCCCCTTCTATACTGTTGAGATGATTGGCTTAATATCCTTTACAATTGATAACTAAGAGCCGAAGGATCAAAAAGACAAAAATAGTCTGTGATCTTATCTATTACAAAACTATAGGATCGAGATCCTATTATTATGTTGTGAAATCCTTATCATAGATAGGTCTTCAACAGGACCACATCCTTGCTGGAGGATGACTAATATTTCTGGAAACTTCAATCAAAGCTGGGCATCGAGATATATTCATATTTGACTAAAACATAATTCAATTTGAAATTGTCTTCTTTCTCGTTGAGGATTCACAGGTTTGCAGCGCGATAAATAGAAAATGGTCATCAAGCACTACAAACATATGTAGAAGATAGTTGAGACCAAAATACTTGAAAAGTTATTCAAATTATGACTTGAAGGATTAGTAACTTTGTTACTTTGAACCCAAATATTGCACTAAAATGGTTGTAGTAGTCCTACTTAGGATTCATACTACTGTTTATTTATTACTCTCCCATATCACAATATATTTTCATATATATCCAAAATCTTTCATAAAACTAGTATAATATTTTGTGAGAGTGATATATACTAGATGTTACCATCATGCCACTGATAAATAGAGTTGTATGCCCTATGTCTTCAAGTACATAACTTCACACCTTAAAAAAAAAATACAAAACAGAGTATGGGCAAGTACAAATGGCTGAGCTCCTTTGATTTGTACTGATTTGATTACTAAATATGTAGCCTTTCTCTTGTTGATGTTCTGATCATCATGTCTTTCTATACTTGATCAGAACCAAAACTGAGAATAATATAGGAAAAATGATATAATCTTCTATTTTATAGTTATGGAAATATAAACCATATATATCTGAATAGAAATCCATGCTTATCACATCCTCCCATGTTTTTGACGACATAGAATTTGAATTCCTTTGAACTGTATCGGTTTCCATGATGGGTTGTTTGACATTACTATAAACTGTGAGAGGGTATGAATTATTTTATTTTGAATCGATTACTTACCATAACCTTCTCCTTCACAAGTCGCTCCAAAATATATGCAATACTTGGTACATAGGATCCGAGTCTGTTGAGAGTTTTGAAGGAGAATCAAAATAATGATATCTCCTCTTGCCACCTTTTCAATGTTATAGAGGGTTTTGTATGCATAGTATCGGACCCTATTGTCACTGTCTGAGAGCCATCTCACTTGCCTGGCACTAGTCAAGCTCAGAGCAACTATACCTGGATGAAATGGAATAACGGTCGTATATCCCAATATGGTGTTTTAAGCAATGCTTGGACTCTGCATTCCAACTCTGATCTCATGTTCAGAAAATGAAAATAGTTTAATTTCATTCAATAATAATAAAACTTCCTGAGACCCGATGGAAAACTTGTTTTATGAATGGAGCCATTTAGAACCCAATGCAATATCTTATGGACACATATAATGCTTCCCTTTACACTTGGCATCAGAGTTTTAACTTGAACTTGTAGGATTGAGTCTACTCGACTGTTGCCTCCATTTGACACCTGTGCAATCAACATGCCACGAAACTCGGATTCAGGCTCATATATTTAGCTTCTTCTCATGGCATCTTGGCATTTCGACTTTGATTTTGTATTGATTCTTGGACTTAGTGTGCTGACACATATGTGAAGATATCCTTCTTGTGGCATATTGATGGTGACTTAGATATTAGGATAGTTTAGGAATTGAGCACTTAAGCGCACACACCACTATTGTACTTTTAGTAAAAAAGGCTAAATAAACACATAAGAATTTATATTTTTATTTGAAAATATGAGAACCTAAAAAGTAAAGGTTTAGGAAAACTAATGAAAGGCCATTTTTGGAATGCAGGTCAAAAGGTAGAGTCAAAACAATCTTAGGAAAAAGTGATTAATGGAAGCTTATCAAGGCTTGATGAGGAATTTTGAAAACTCAAAAGACCTAGGAAATCAATAAATCAAGCATGTCAAATGAAGGTGCCTCAAAACTTAGAAGAACATTTGGAGCGCTAACATATGGCTCCAACTAGGATGTTGACCTCCTTGCGAGGCTCCAAGAACCTAGCAGGCTGTGTCTTTACCATTGGGATATGGAGTCATCTGGCCTATGTAACCGATCCCTTCAAAACCTGCAGCCTACTCTGCTTATTTAACAAACAACCAATTGAAAAGAATCTACCTGCTCATATGGTGAGATTATTCTTCTGCCGACTCCTATGCTAACCCACTGTACTTATTTTTAATCAAGTGAAATCATGCTTCCAAGGAATCCATATAAGACACTGATTTACTGATAACCTCCTTGGTATTGACCCGAAAAATAAAGGAATCCATAGCATATAGAAATGAAATTTGAAAAGATGACAGAAACAACCTTCATCTGACAAAACTATTTTTACATTTATGTTGCTCATAAACTCCATATAGTCATCAAAAGGGTCATAAAATCCACAAAGGAATACCTCTTGATGCTGCTCTTCCAACTGAAAACTGAAAAGTTATTGCTGGTTGCCTTCACTAATCTCAATGTTGAATGTAGTTTGCTTAATATTTGCTGCAAATCCAAAACTGCGACATGTTGATATATCAATCTGCTCATTATCTTTTAAGTTTTCAAAAGGAACAATTTGAACTTCATGACAACCTAAGATAGTAGATGCATTTGATACAATTTCAAAAGCATCTATATTATGGTTATCATTCGGTAGATAACCAATCTTTCGATCATAGTGATAAGTCTCCTCTACTGCAGCATACTCTTCATGACTATTAATTCCTTACTCAACAAATTGAATTCATGACAACACTCGGGATAGAGAAAGTTAGCTGAATTTTTTTTTGCAAAACGAATGAAAGGCAACATGAAAACCTGTTAAAGAGTTGATACTTGCAATAGAAAGAGATCGATACTAATCACAAGAAATCCCCTCTAATGAATACCCAAAGAGCTTAATCTGGACATCCTCATGTACAATTTGCAATCAATGAATGAAATCATGAAAATCCAACAAATGTTCAGCTGGTACTTCCCAATATTCTCCACAAAATCTGGGAAGGCTACCTTCCCATTCATACCTACTAGGAACTGGATTAGGGAAGCCAACTACCTTTGAAAAATCACATAAGGCATACCTCTTAGCTAAGATCTTGTCCATTTCATACCAGTGAAGTCGTCAACAGATTTTTGAACAATGGAGTCGCCACTGAATTCATCCTTCATGGAGTCACTAGATAGATGTTGACAACCAATATAAATGCCCAACCTTTTTATATCATCAAAGACTAGAACTATGTCATCTCCCAGGGAAACTTGCTTCACACTCCTTTCCTTGACAACAACGCAAATTTGTTATCACTCCAAGAGTCTCTTTAGGTTGTAGCTCAAGAGAGCCTGGTAACTTTATCAGAATGCTTAAAGATGTATTTAGAAAATGGAACAAAGTGAATACCTCACACACTCAATATTCAATTCAATATAGATTTGGATAAATCAGGACAAAACAAGGCCACAAAAAGGTATTGCTCAGAAAGTTGTTAACTGAGAGGAATGAAAGAAACTAATTATACCAACAATACCACATTCATCAATAATGTATGTGACAGGTCAAGCATAAATAGAAAATGACTTATGACTCTATGTTTATTTATGCAGAGATAATAAGGAAATTATCAATCACAAAATAAATATGGAAATGAACAATAGCTCAAGCTCACAAGTACATAAATGAAAGGTAAGAAGAATGTTTGAACAATATCCAATGGCAGAAACTTATCATTCCATGATATATTCAAAAAGGTATAGATCACAAAGAGTACATATGAGAATTCAAGTTCGAACCCGCTTCTCTACTATTGATATGATTGGCTTTATAGCCTTTACAATTGATAACTAAGATCCTTAGAAGAAGGATTGAAAAGCTAAAAATAGGCTATGATCTGAGCTATTACAAAACTATAGGATCAAGATCCTATTATTATGGAGTCAAATCCTTATCATAGCTAGCTCTTCGAGAAGTCCACATCCTTGCTAGAGGATGACTAATCTTTCTGGAAACTTCAATCACAGTTGGGCATCGAGCTATATTCATCTTTGACTAAAACAAAATTCAATTTGAAATTTTCTTCTTTCTCGTTGAGGATTCACAGGTTTGTAGCACGATAAATAGAAAATGGTCATCAAGTGCTACAAACATCTGTAGAAGATAGTTTAAACCAAAATACTTGAAAATTTATTCAAATTATTACTTGAAGACTTAGTAACTTTGTTACTTTGAACCCAAATACTACATTGAACTGTTTGTAGTAGTACTACTCAGGCTTCATACCAATTTTTATTCATTACTCTCCCATATCACAATATATTTTCATATATATCCAAAATCTTTCATAAAACAAGTATAAGCTTTTGTGAGAGTGCTATATACTAGATTTTACCATAATTCCACCGATAAAGAGAGTTCTACACCCTGAGTCTTCAAGTACATACCTTCATACCTTCAAACAAAAATCCAAAACAGAGTATGGGCACGTACAAATGGTTGATATCCTTTGATTTGTACTGATTTGATTATTAACTATGTAGCCTTGATCTGGTCGATGTTCTGATCATCATGTCTTTCTATACTTGCTCAGAACCAAAACTGAGAATAATACAGGGAAAAATATATACATCTTTTTTTTTATAATTATGGAAATATAAACCATATATATATGAATAGAAAGCCCTGCTTATCACATCCTCCCATGTTTTTGAAGACATAGCATTTGTATTCCTTTGCACTGTATCGTATGCCATGATGGTTTGTTTGACATTACTATAAACTGTGAAAGGGTATGAATTATTTTATTTTGAATCGATTACTTACCATAACCTTCTCCTTAACAAGTCTCTCCAAAATATATGCAATACTCTGTACATAGGATCTGATTCTGCTGAGAGTTTCGTGGGAGAATCAAAATAATGATATCTCCTCTTGCCACCTTTGCAATGTTATAGAGGGTTTTGTATGCATAGTATCAGCCCTATTTTCACTGTCTGAGAGCCATCTCACTTTCCTGGCACTAGTCAAGCTCAAAGAAATGATACCTGGATGAAATGGAATAATGGTCGTATCTCCCAATTTTTTTTTTAAGCAATGCTTGGAATGTGCGTTCCAACTTCGATCTCATTTTCAGGAAATGAAAATAGTTTAATTTCATTCGATAATAATAAACCTTCCTAAGACCTGATGGTGCACTTGTTTTATGATTGGAGCTATTTATAACCCAACACAATATCTTATGGACACATATAATGACGCCCCTTACACATGGCATTAGAGTTTTAACTTGAATTTGAAGGCTTGAGTCTACTGTATTGTTGCCTCCATTTGATACCCGTGCAATCAACACACCACAGAACTTGGATTTAGGCTCAGACATTTAGCTTCTTCTCATGGCATCTTGGCATTTTGACTTTGGTTCTGTATTGATTCTTGGACTTAGTGTTACGCTGACACATCTATGAAGCTCTCCTTCTCGTGGAATGTGGATGGTGACTTAGATATTAGGATAGTTTAGGAATTGAGAACTTAAGTGCATGCACCACTTTTGGAATTTTAGTAAAACATGCTAAATAAACACATAAGAATTTATAGTTTTATTTGAAAATATGAGAACCTAAAAAGTAAATGTTTAGGAAAACTAATGAAAAGCTATTCTCAGAATGTAGGTAAAAAGGAAGAGTCAAAACAATCTTAGGAAAAAGAGATTAATGGGAGCTTATAAAGGCTTGATGAGGAATTTTGAAAACTCAAAAGACCTGGGAAATAAATAAATCAAGCATGTCAAATGAAGGTGCTTCAAAACTTAGAAGAACATTTTAAGCGCTAACAACATGATCTGCAACTTGGTTTTGACTTCTAGGAATGTGTGTGAATGTAATGGATTCAAAAAATTTTGACAGAAGTCTAAATTGCATGTATTTTCTAAATAATAAAGGATCACATATGTGATATAGATTGTTTAACCATAAGATGACGATATTAGAATCCAAGAATACATTGAGGTGACAAATGCGAAGGTGAACAACATTGGCTAGGAGACAAGTCATAATAGCATATTTTGCTTGTTAGTTTGTAGTTGGTCCTAGACATATCCCAATAGATTGAAGTAGCATATGTGTAGGGGTATAAATGGCCCAAGCTGCCAAAGAAAGATTCCAAGTCCATCGAATAGCATCGTCGTCATAGCCGATGTGGTATGCCAGTTAATGGTTCATCTGATAAAGAAAACAAGTATGAAAGATCATAAATGTGAAAGGGATGGATGTGTGTAAAAAATATTAAAAAACATATATGGATGTTTTAAATGAAAAATATATGTGTAGGATTAAACCACACTCCAAGATATAATTGTGAGTAGGAAATACTACACTAGTTAATTGAAAAAGAAAGACAGGAGAGAGAAAACTAGTGTTGGCATGCACATGGCTGCAAAACCCTAAGTTTGAGTTATCTTGACCAACAAAAACCTTCAGAAACCGGATGTAATACGCCTAGGATAAACCCCAAGTGTACATATAAATGTAAATGTCATTTACATATAATATGGTGAGATGAAGGAACAAGATCCTTTGTTTGGTTTTGTGCACATTGAGTTAGTGCACGTCATGATCACACCAAAGGAGTGCATATGATTTTTAAATGAAAAGAGTGCACAAGTTAATGTATTTGGAGAGAACCTGTGTAAGTATGCAGTAATGGTGTACTAAAAGTGGAACAACTTAACGTATGTAGTGCACACAGGTGTAAGTGCGAAGGGATGGTGTACTGAAGGAAAAATGCCTACAACCCAGGATTCTGCACACACCGGCTTAGTGTGTGCTTTTGAGGCTAGAAAACCTTTTTGTATCTATGATATGTTGTAATGTGCACGTGTAAGTGTGTGAGGGTGGTGCACCGAAAGAAGAGTACACGCATCCCAGAAGTTCCACGCGCAACTGGTTTAGTGCACGATCTTCGTATTTTTGACGTTGGTGAGCATGGATGTAAAAATACAAGTACTTATGTATTGACAATGTAAATTTAATCACATGAAAATATAATGAAAACACGTCACTATGGTAGAACAACCACATAAAATAGTATGGGAGGATAACTCCACTAGTTGAGGTTAAGGGGCCAAGTTAAGGGGGCTTAAACCCCAAAAGGAATTTATATTAATATTCCTTAAAGTATAAAGTATGGATATTATTTTATCCTAAGTCCTACAGAGGCGGAAAGATGGACCCAAGTTAGTTCTCAATGTGACAAGTGTCAAGCCAGGAACATTCATTCATATATTTTGAACTTAGTAAATTTTGGGTGATGATTCCATCATCATCAGAGGATCATCATGAGAGGATGAGGACCCAACTATTAGCAGTCAACCATACCTTGTTGTTACTATCATAGTAAGTTGTTGTTACTATCGCAGATACCTATACCTTGATTAGCTTGGAGAGATGGACTAAAGAGGAAGGTTTTCAGGCCCATAGGACATTTCATTCTTTTCGAGTGAGAGAATTGCTGAGAATTATTTCTCGAGGTGCCAAACTACAATGACAAGGATCTATGACTTCTTATCCGACCTGTTGCTAAAGCCCTAGAAGGGAAGTGGGGCAGCTGAAGGATTGTTAATTAGAGAAAGGGCACACTTCCTAGGGTAGGAAAAGCATGTAGGGAATGAGGGATTATAGGCTATCAGTATGAATTGACACTTGTGATGGATTTTCCTGTGATTAAGTCACCTGTGATTGAGTCACCTGTGACTGAGTTACCTCTGACTGCATTTCATTTTGACTAAGATACTTAGCTTTGTTGAAAAGTCAACAAGAAATGTGTGTCTAATTTAATTTTCCCTTAAATAAATTAGACAATAAATATTAATCTATTATCTCATTTATCACTGAGTGATTTGGAGTTGTAACATAATTATAAGTGTAGCTAAGTGAGTTAAGCTTAGTTGTACTAGTTGTAACAAAACTTTCACTAGTGAGAGTTTAGTGAATTAATTATTCATTAATTCACAATCAGTGAACTCACATGCAAATGAAGATTCACCACGGTTAACTACATGCATGTCAAATCCAGTGGAGACCCAGTTGAGATAACAGGTGAAAGGGACAGTTTGGATATCAGTTGTGATTTGAGTAAAGTGCACTCATGCAATCACACATGCAGTGGATATGCTCATGATCATGTGCAAACTAGGCAATTCGAATTCATTATGAGAATTCTAATTGCAAGGATTGTGCAGAGGAGGCAAGTTGTTTGGAGACAGAATTGGCACATGTATTTGCTGAGTTTTGTATGAGATTGTTTCATGATCCATTATATACATAATATATGATAGTGGGGTTTTTAGCTTTACACTTTCCTGGTAAAACGTCTGTGTTATGTGTTCTTGATATTTCACTTTGTGATCGTGGTTTAATTTTCCGCAAGAATAATAGTAGAAGTGATTCTGTATTTAACAGTGGCATATAATTGTTAGATCAGGAGAATCGTAGGAAATACTTAATTTTTATTGAAATTTCTACATGGTATCAGAGCTCACTGAGCCACGGAAGTGAGGTGCGAAAATAATAGTATTTTTGCATGTCTCGTCTCTATCAGGGTGCAAACCTTAGTACTGAAAACTACACACATTTCTAGGAGTAGAAATTATTGCACCCTACTCAAATGAGAGGTGCAAACTTCATCAATATTCTCACATGCTTCTCAAAGGAGAGATGCAAACCTCCCTCACCCCACTGTGCATTATAGTGCGAACTTCCTTGTGATTTTCTTAGGCTGTACACTGGTAGGGTGCAAACTTCCTCAACAAGTTCGTTGGCTAGAAACTAGTAGGGTACGAACTTCCCTCAGGCTGCTCTCAAGTGGGGTGAGAACCTCCCAAGGAAAGAGGAATTGCAGCAATTGAGTTTTGTGGTTGGATAGCATTCGAATTTGTAGGATTTTCTTGGTGCGACAGTTGATTCAAGATCGAAATGTCTTTCAATGGCTTGAGGTTGGATTATGCACTTGAGGGAAGCTCTAACTACATTTCTTGGAAGGACAATATGGAAGAAGTACTCGAAGACAATGGCTTGAAGGATTACATTGACAAAGATGTTCCTAAGCCGGATGCGATAGACACTACAAGTCTTGATGCATGGAAAAAGAAAGTGGCAAAGGTGAGGAAGATTTTTTTGGAGGGAGTACGAGACCACATAGTCTCAAGTCTCCATGGGAAAACCACACCACATGCAGTGTGGAAGGTTTTGACGGATCTGTTCCAAAACAGTAGCGACCATAGGAAATTGGCACTCAAAGATAAACTCAGGAAGATCAATATGGAGAAGGGTGACACCATTCCAAAATATCTCACAAAGTTTGTCCAATGTCGGGATGAGATTGGAAGTGTGGGAATAATAGTCACTACTGATGATTTGGTGAGCTTGGTTCTCCTAGGAATTCCCAAGAGTTGGCACAGTTATCAAGACTCTGTCAATGGAAGGGAAAAATTTCCATATTGGGAACGACTATGGTCATATCTAGTGAAAGAGGAGTTCAAGTGAAACACCAGAGATGGAACTTCATCAAAGCGTGATGATGAAGAGGATTATGCTTTGACTACCAAGGAAAGGAAAGGGAAAGGGAAGAAATTCCATTCAAAATATGAGTCTAAAGTCAAGAAGATGGATTTGTCTAAAGTGAAGTGTTTTCACTGTCATGAACATGGGCATCTCACTACTAACTGTCCATAGAAGAGGAGGAACAAGATGGTTGTTGGAGTTGCAACTAGTGAGGCTCTTGTCTCGCAATTTGAACTTGACTTCTCTTTGATCGCATGCATGGCATCAAGTGGATCGGGATCAGTGTGGTATTTGGATAGTGGTGCTTCCTACCACTTGACGGGAGATAAAGAGTCTTTCAGTGTATTGGAGGATAAAGATCTCAAAATGCATATAGAGATGGGAGACGATGGATGATACAGTGCGAATGGTATTGGTACCATTACCTTTCAAAGGGAGTCAGGTAAACCATTTCAATTGAAAAATGTTATGCGTGTTCCAAGTCTGAAGAAAAACTTGGTTTCGGTCACAATGTTGGAGGACAGAGGCTATGACGTTACTTTCAATAGTGGAAAATCCTACCCATGACATAAAGCAATGGGTCAAGTCAAGAAAATAGGTATTCGAGTTAAGAATCTCTACATGTTGGAGGTAGATGGATGCATTTCCATGATGGGCAAGGCAGAAAAAAGTGGTGAGCCAGGATGAGGGCGAATCATGGCACAGGAGGTTGGTCCATATTCATCATGGAGCCTTGAAGATCATGCAACAAATATCTACTGGACTTCCAAGGGGAACACTTGCTCAGTTAGATCAGTGCAAGGGGTGAACCCTGGGGAAGTATGTAAAGTCCACCTTTCATGAAAAGGAGAACTGTTCTTCGGTGATCCTGGAGAGAATTCAAACAGACCTATGTGGACCATTCTTGATTGCTTCAACAACAAAACATAGGTATTATGTTATTTTTGTTAATGAATTTTCTCGTAAATGCTGGATATTCTTCATGCATAAGAAGGATCAAACATTCTCAAAGTTTTGTGTGTTTAAAGCATTGGTAGAGAAAGAGTTGAGGAAGCAAGTGAAGGCTCTAAGGAGTGATAATGTTGGAGAATAAATCTCTAATGAATTCAAATATTTCTGCAATAGAGAAGGAATTCGAAGAGAACTAATAGAGCCTCATAACCCACAACAAAATGGGGTCATGGAGAGAAAGAACAGAACGATTGTGGGTGAAGCATGAGCGATGTTGCATAATCAGGGCCTACCAATGCATTTGTGGGAAGAATCATGCAATACTGTGGTTTATGTGAAAAACCATTGTTCTCATAGATTACTTTGGATGAGTACACTTGAAGAAGCTTTCTCTGGTAAGAAAACTAATGTTTCTCATTTTAATATTTTTGGCTCATCTGTTTATGTGCATGTGACCAAGGATTCCAGGAAGAAGTTGTAACTGACTGCTGAAGTTGGGATATTTTTGGGGTACACAAAAACACCCCATAATTATCATGTGTGTTTTCCGAATAGTAAGATGATTGTTATGCGACGGGATATAAAATTCGATGAGGGGAAAGCCATGCGGTTGTCGCTTGAGAGGGAGCTAGACTTGCATGCAGAAGAGGAACTGTTGGTTCCCA
>JZKD02S1675111.1:313127-331906 GCA_000966675.3 Picea glauca
GTAACTTTTGCATACGATCTCCGTTTTAGGCGTATGATAGCTCGTTGGAAAGATCTATCCGAGAAATACAACTTTTGGCCGGAGCAACATCGATCTATGATCCATGTTGCTCCCCGTTTTCCCAAAAAACATCGTTTAAGGCCTCAAAATGACCCCGGAAGTTAAAAACTGCTAAAAATAGTAAATTACCAAAATGGCCAGAAAACTGTTTTGAGCCATTTGGAAAAGGTGGGCGGCCCCCGATATCCACCTGGATCAGAAGCGAATGAAAACCTATACAAAATTTTGGAGGAGGGTAAGCTATTAATCATTGTTCTTTATGTTGATGATTTAATACTGATTGGTGATGAGAAGCTGATACACTCATGCAAGGATGACCTTACAAAGGAGTTCGAGATGAATGATTTGGGCCTTCTTCATTATTTCCTTGGATTGGAAATATGGCAGCGAGATGGTGAACTTTTTGTGTCTCAAGGCAAGTATGCAAAGGAGATACTAGGTAATTTTCACATGGAAGGCTGCAAACCCATGGATACTCCTCTTCCAAGAAACTAGAGGAAAGAGGATGCTACTTTTGGAGAGGTAGTGAATTCTATTGTCTATCGACAGTTAGTAGGTTTTCTAATGTATTTAGTGAACACGAGACCAAACATTTGCTATGTGGTTAACCATCTAAGTCAAGCAATGGTTAAGCCAACCAAACTCTTTTGGAAGGCGGGTAAGCATGTCCCAAGATATTTGAAGGGAACAACTGAGTATAGATTATGGTACAGACAAACGGATGAGATGAAGTTGCATGGCTTCATGGATGCAGATCGGGTGGGAAGCCCAACGGACAAAAAGAGCACATCAGGGGGGATCTTTAGTATCGGATCTACAGTTGTTTCTTGGTACAACAGGAAAGAGAGATCCGTGGAACTTAGTTCAGCGGAAGCGGAATACATGGTAGTGATTCAAGCTGCATGTGAGGCTATCTAGATGAGAAAGATCTTTGTTGGTTTGTTTGGTTCTCATTTAGATCCGACAGTGATTTATTGTGATAATCAAAGTTGCATTAAACTCTCAATCAATCTCGTATTTCATGATAGATCTAAGCATATAGATATCCAGTATCATCATATCAAAGATTGTGTGGAGTGAAAGATCATGTTGCTTCAATACATTCCTATGGAAGATCAGGATGCAGACATTCTGACAAAGTCACTCACCAGGAGAAAATTCGAATATCATAGAGACAGGATTGGGGTGAAGGATAATCCCTTTCTTGTTGAGAGGGAGTGTTGAAAAGTCAACAAGAAATGTGTGTCTAATTTACTTTTCCCTTAAATAAATTGGACAATAAATATTAATCTATTATCTCATTTATAATTGTGTGATTTGGAGTTGTAACAGAATTATAAGTGTAGTTAAGTGAGTTAAGCTTAGTTGTACTAGTTGTAACTAAACTTGCACTAGTGAGAGTTCAGTGAATTAATTATTCATTAATTCACAATTAGTGAACTTACATGCAATTGAAGATTCACCGCGGTTAACTACATGCATGTCAGATCTAGTGGAGACCCAGTTGAGATAACAGGTGAAAGGGACAGTTGGATATCAGTTGTGATTTGAGTGAAGTGCACTCATGCAATCACACATGCAGTGGATATTCTCATGAGCATGCAGAAACTAGGGAATTTGAATTCATTGTGAGAATTCTAATTGCAGGGATTGTGCAGAGGAGGCAGGCTATCTGGAGACAGAATTGGCACATGTATTTGCTGAGTTTTGTATGACAGTGTGAGATGATTGTATTGTACTAAGAGCTCTTGGATTAGATTTTTGTATGAGATTGTTTCATGATCCATGATATACATAATATATGATAGTGGGGGTTTTAGATTTACGCTTTCCCGGTAAAACGTCTGTGTTATGTGTTCTTTATATTTCACTTTGTGATTGTGGTTTAATTTTCCACAAGAATAATAGTAGAAGGGATTATGTATTTAACAGTGGCATATAATTGTTAGATTAGGAGAATCGCAAGAAATACTTAATTTGTATTGAAATTTCTACAAGCTTGGCCAATAAACCTTATCTAAGTAGAGTTTATCCCCAACTCTAGGGTGATCCTTTGCTGAGAGTTATTAGCATGGCGGTATAAGGATAGGTGGAACATGGAAGGTCTGCATGTAGTTGGTGTCATTTATTCAATGATAAGTGTCAATTGTGTGGGTTAAAATCATTTGTTGTAGTAATAATTATGCATTTTCTTTCATGGATTTATCATGTTTATACTGCATGTATGTTTTTGTTATGATCATGTATATAACTCTGCATTGCAGAGTGTATTTTTGTGTTTTCATTGGTATCAGAGTTATTATCAGAGCAATTTTTTTGAATTGCTGGTAATTGAGACATTACAATATGGTATCAGAGTTCAAGAAAGTTCTAAGTGGCATAGCCCAATAGGTGTCTAGGGATGTTACAAATTGGTATTAGAGCCCAATTTTCAACATTGATCCTGGATGGGCCAAATTAGCATACTTATGAAGTATATGATTGTAGATAATTGAATTTTGAAGTGGCCAAATTTCAAGTTACAATCCATCCATGACTAAAATTAGAAGTAATTGAGTGGAATTGGGAAAAGCCTCAATTTTTGTTGTTAAATTCATGAAGAAATTGGCAAAATTTAGTTAAGTGATGAGATATCCTTAATTTTAATCCTTGTTTAAGAAAATTGTGATAAGACATGGTCAAATTTGAATTAACTCAGAAGTGGAAAAAATAAATTATAGGAAGTAACTCAGAAGAAAACATTTTGTCTAAGTGGCACAAACAAGGAGTGTTGTAGAGAGAATCCACAGGTTCGAAAATTCATTTTGAAATAGACAGAAAAATATATGAATAAGATAACAGGGAACACATAAGCGAGAAAGGGAAAACAATACATCCAACTGCTACAATTAGAATCTTCACATCAAGTTACAGGAATTTTGCATTAAGTTCAAGTAGAACTCAAATTTCATACAATAGCTACGGTCTATACCAAGTTTTCCAACCAACATGTCTTACATCGAAAAGATGAAATATATAAACGAGGGAACTGCTTGGGCTACCCATTTTTCTAACCGCTAGCTCTAAAAAATAGGAAATTGAGTGGTATGTGTTATCCAAAAATAGACAATAATCACATCTTTTTACACATGAATTTTCACAAATTTTCCACGAGGATCTGATCATCAGTCAGGTCTCGATATGAGGAAAAGATGTTTCATTATTTCCCTTCGATTAGATGTTTGAGCAGATAGGTGTCTGTCATAAACTCACTATCTTCTATAAAGGCTTTAATTTCTTCCATGCGCTCATTTGCTGGGAAAAATGTGCACGTAAAGTGGTTGTTTGATGGTCATGTGCATTATAAAAAAGGTAGAGTTCTTTAGGGAAATGTGTCCTTCAAAACTACCAAAATTTGTCTTTTATTTGGCGGATGCAGAGGCAAACACCAGCTAAACTTGTTTTTTTTTGTACATTGGGGAGCACTACGCGGGCTTCCTTTTCAACCGCTTCACACTCCCTGGAATGCTTTGTAGGAATTTCCTCTGATAGCCTCTGTGATTCACGCAACTGTACAATGGTGTCTTGTGCCTCTCTAAGATGTCGTTTTAACCATGACACGTTCCCTTTGCGACCTTGCCATGTTGATTCTTCCATAGTCTTTGTTGCTAGCTTCCACCTCAACTCCATGTTTTCCTGGTAGAGTTCAGTGATAGCCATCTTTTCCTACTTTAATTGTTAAGATGGATATTGATCATTAACTCCTATGGTACCCATTTCCCTTATTCTGCTTATTCTTTTGTGGCTTGATCCTCCAACGGGCTCCAGCTGGATGGCGCACATGAGTATATCTTCAGCCACCCACTTGGCACATGGCTCTTCTAAAACTCGGGCTTCCTCAACTTCCTTGTTCTTCCTTGTCCTACCCCTTCTCTGAGGTATTTGTTGTTGGGGAGATAGGGATTCTACTATCTTTCCACCCTGCACAAGTATTTCTGCTTCAGGTTCCACATGGTTTGACATGATCATCTCTGTGGGTAAAGGAATAACTCCTTTCGCATCCTTGGGAATTCCTGCTACAGGTAAGAACAAATCCCATTCATTTTGGGGCTTGGACTTGGAAATTATGCTGCTCTGCACACCTTTTCTTATGCTTCGGGAGGTTGTCATGGTGCAACTAGTATGTATTATGCACGCGGTGTATCCGACAAATGCACAGGCAGGGAAATTTGATCAACCGGAACTGGAAAGGAAAATTGAAAACAGAGTGTGGGCCTGGTTTCATGACTAAAATGGGTTTCGAGCATCTAGAACTTATAACGAGTCAGGAATAAGGAGGAATCATGTCAAAGAACAGTGAACTCATGGCGACGGGATGTTTGAATCGAATTGTTTATTTTCCATGGCACATCCCCACGTGTAGAACGCAGGCGATAATGTTTGCATGGAATGCATGATACAAATGCCATGATTTTTCATTTTCTCGGCCTTCATGATGAAATGATAACAGTTGTTTCACTTTCCGATGTGACTTCCATTAACTACATGACTCGACCTAGGGCACGTATAAACTGATTTCTTAACATGACTTGACTCTTTGGAAAAGACATACCCGTACCACTTACACATGCTTTAAATATGATATCCCTTCCCATTTCCAAGGGCCAACCGACCACTTGTTGACTACAACCCCACAGTGTTATGTACCCAACTTCACATGTTTGTCTGCATGGCTCACGACGTGACTAAAAACCGACTTTAAATGGAAATAAAAATGGTAGCGCTAACAACTGGCTCCAATGGGGATGCTATCCTCCCCGTGAAGTAGAAAAGAACAATAGATCAGGTGCCTAACCATTGGACCTCATTTTGACTCTTTGGCACTGTAAAGAAAAAAATAAAAACACAACCTAAACCTATCGATGCAGCTTCTAGAAAAAAAAAACTCAGCTTAAACTTAGGGCCTTCACTTCATCCTTCAATTTTCTGCTGACCTACTGACCTGACACACAAACAAATAAAATGACTATTTACAATGAAAAATGACTTAAACGGATTTTATTTCATTAGATAATGCTTGAGGAACCTGCCATTTATAGGCCCCCAACCAAGGCATTCTCCATTTAATCCTTCTAGGAAATAAGCATTGTTCCCGCAGTACATGTTGATGCTGAACGAACCTGTCCAAAGGTGGTCGAACTTTTCATACTTCCCTTTATCTTCATTTCTCGCATCCCATCTCAGCACCAGATATCCTACCTAAAAATCTTCTTGTTTAGAGCATTTGTCGAAAGACTTATTTATCCTCTCTTGATGAATCTACGATCAATCATACACTTTCCCCCTCGCCTGTTGTGTGTAAATTAGCTGATTTATTCTCCTCTGCACAGCATTTGGCTCGGCCTCCTACTCTTGCAAAATTTTTCTAACAGGTGGCCCCAATGAGGTAGGGAAAATGGTGCCTGCATCATATACAATATGGAAAGGCGACATTGAGATGGAGTTCTTGGCGGTGACCCAATCTTACCACATCGCATAGATGATATTTTTATGCCAAGATTTCTTATTGTCTTCGAGGAGTCTTTTGATAATTCTGGTTAGGCTCTTATTTGAGGATTTTGCTAACCCGTTTCATTGTGGATAGTACGTCGTGGAATTCCCTAAGGCTATATTGTAATCTTGAAAAAATGTTTCCATCCTATTGGACTTGAATGCAACTGAGTTGTTGGTATGTCTCTAGGAATTGGATGATGACTGCGTCGATCACTTGCTTTGTGGGGATTGCCTCTATCCACTTCGTGAAATAGCTGGTGTCTGTGAGTATCCATATGTGCTACATGGAGGATGGAAGATTTATTTCCCCTGTGAAATCTAGGCCCCAATGCATGAAAGTTGCTTCGAATGAGATCGAATTTAGTTGCAGGGGCTGCAAATTTATTCTGTCGTCGAAACTCTGACATTCATGGCAGCTGGAGACCTCTTTATACACATCAACAAAGATTGTAGGCTACTAGTAACCTGTCTTGGAGATTTTTTGCGTAGTGGTTTTCTAGTAGTGGTGTCCTCCACAGTCACCTTTGTTAAATTCTTGTATGGCCTACTTCACATCACTTTCTAGCAAATAGCTCAACAATATTCCCCTAGGATCCTTCCAATAGAGTGAATTGTCCAGGATGTAGAAATTAAACGCTTTGAGTTTGAGAAATATGGCCTTAGTCTTACTTATGTCGGGAGGAGCCTGGACATTTTCCAACACATAGATGATGTCTGCATACCATGGTGAGTCGATGATATCTTGAGACAATTGTGTGATTATTTCTTCTTGAGGGAATTCTGACAAATCAACGATAAAATTCATTCCTACAACGTTGTAGTCTGAATGTTCCATTAGCTTCGCCAAGCCATGACCCTTGATCAATTTCATGGGCTTGATCTCAAGATCGTATTCCAGCATGGCTTCTATCCACTTGCCTCTTCTTCCTTCCGGGTCAGGATGAGTTAGGATATCCTTTACTGAGTTGTTGGGCATATAATCATGACATGGGAGTGAAATATATATGTCATGAATTATTTCAAAAGTTTCACTAAGGTGTACACCTATTTTTCCATAATGTCATACCTCAGTGGAGCATCGTGCAGTAACCGGTTGAAATAGGCTATAGGCTTTTTGAAATCCTACTAATCTTTCTACAACAACACATCAACAATAGTGTGTTCTGAGGAAAATGAAAATAGGATGAAATCTTTCATAAATTCCAGGCTGGCTAGTACAAGATATTTAGTCAATGCCACTTTGATATCTTCAAAACAATTCTTGGCCTTCGGGTTCCACTTGTTCTCCTTTCCCTTCCTGAGCATGCAGGTTATGTGCTTTACGATTTCGTCTAGGTTTGGGATGAATCTTCTCAAGAAGTTCACTTTTCCTAGGAAGGATTGCACTTATTTTTTACTGCGCAGGGTGTTGATCTTCAGGATCCCTTCAACCCTATTGGTTCCTATATTAATTCCTTCCTTGGAGAAAATGTGTCCTAACAACTTCCCCTCTTCCATCCTGAAATGTGAATTCTTTGGATTTAGCGATATGCCGAACTTACTGCACTTTTGGAATACTTTCTTTAGGTGCTCAAGGTATTTCTTGGCGAAGGCAGAGTATACCATGATTTCGTTCAGATAGATTACAATGAACTTGTCATTTTCGTCGGCAAATTATATGTCCATCACCCTCTAGAAATTGGCATCGACGTTTATCACACCGAAAGGCATCTTGGCATACATGACGTTCCCCATGGAGTTGTGAAAGATGTCTTTTCTTTGTCATCTGGGTGAACCATGATCTAGTTATAACTTGAGAAACCATCCAACATGGACATCTTCTTAGACCCCACCACCTTTTGTAGAATATAGTCCATTTTGGGGAGAGGGTAGTGATCCTTGAGAGACACCTTGTTTAGATTCTAAAAATCTACACACAGTCTTATCTCATCGCTTTTCTTTCTTACAGGAAACAAATTAGCTACCCATTTTGAGAATCGTAAAGAAACAATAATGTTATCTTCAAAGAGTTTCTTTACCTCCATTTCGATCAGTGGAAGCAGCAAGGGATTTATTCATCTCATATTCTATTTGAAGGATTTCTGGTCTTCTTTGAGGGGATGACATGCTGGATCACTTTAGTGTCATACACCTTCAAATATATCTCTGCATGAACATGTCGGGGAAGTCCTTCATGAGTTTGATGTAGTCCTGATTGACCTTTGGATTGATCATTTTCGATAATTTGATCATATTTGGGCTTTCCTCAGTCTCAATGTTGCAGTATTCCACGTCTTTTGTGCTTGCAGTGGTCTTGGGGTTTTTAGCCACACCATTCTCGTCAAACAGATTTTCCAGTGACACTAACCCCTTTGGAATGAAGTTATTTTTCAGTTGGATTATGTCCCTTCCCACGATCTGGTTTTGGAAAGGGTCATCATTACTTTGTACATTCGTTCTCTCATCTTCGTCACAACAACATTCCTCATCATTGTTTGTATTAGCAAACTCGTCGCGCAAAAGGAAGAATCTCTCCACCTACTTGTTGTCATCAAACACATGCCAATGTTTGATATTATCAGTCACTACTAGCCAATGCTTGAACTTGATTTCATATTTTTTGTTTGGGAAGATGAGGATCTTAAAAATTGAGGCTGAGGTGGCCAACATATCAGTGATCTGATTTTTTTCTCTGGGGATAGAAGATAGGTTATACTCTAAAAATCCTTCGAGGAGATACAGCGTCGAATTTATATACGCTCTTATCCTGGGGTGCTTGGTCTGATATACGCCCTTTACCTGATTTATGATCAGCTTGGAATCGCCGCGCACTACTATCCTCTGCATGCCCAATTATTTCAAAATTTGTAAGCCCAATATTAGTGCGTCATACTCTGCCATGTTGTTTCTACATTCAAACACGAGTTTGTATGAACACATCTTTGTGCTGACTTCATGAGGGCTTATCCATACATCGGCACCAGCCCCTTATTTGTTGACCACACCGTCAAAACTCATGTTCCACACCCCACTTTCCAGGCAGTCTTTCGAATCGACACACTCTGTCGTTTCCCGCATGGTTTTCTCGTCGGATGTCATGATGTTTGTCATCTCTTCCTCTTTGAAACTCAGGTCATTATAGAATACAGAAAAACCAACCTCAATTTCGAGGGCATATATAGGATGGTTATTTGGTTGTGTCTTGTTTCTTACCATGTATTCCAGCAACACTTCTATGTACAGTCGTCTATCATGGCCAAAAACAGGGATGGTGGTGTATGACATATCCATATACAAATTTCCCTTTAACTTCACGACCCACGACCTTGATAGCAGGATGTTGAACTTTGGGGATATGTCTGTGATGACTATGTCCATAACCATGTTCTTTGAGGGGATTTAAGCCAACGATTCAACCAGGTCTTTGATGAGGCCCAACCACTTGACTTTCCTCAAATCAAAAAGAGAAAAGGTCTTTGTATGGCTTGGTAATATCCAAACCCAATTCATCCATGATCACCTTTGGCATGAGGTTGTATGATGCACCAAAATCCAACATGACATTATGTAGGTTCATGTCATGGACCTTTAGACTAAAGTAGAATAGAGGGATGTCCTTGATATCATTTATCTCTTCAATGTGCAGACCAAAAAGGATAGCGGGAGGGTCATCTTGGATATTCAAAGTATCGAGGGCCCCTCTCATTTTCAACATTTTAATGATTTTCTCCTGATACTTGCCTTTTCTAATAAGTTCATTGAACGAGACAAAGATTTTGATTTTCGCCATCTCATGTTCAAAATTGAAAGGAGGACAAACTTTCTCTACCTCTTTTCTATGTGCTTCTCGATTTGTTTCCATTGCTTTCCTCGTGTCCTCCTCCTTTGATTTCATCTTTTCAGCTACATCCTTGGGCAGGTTGTCCGACCTATGTCGGCTTGTGGAAGGGGTGTTTGTCGGAGGTTTCCTTATGGGGTTCATTCGTTGTGGCTCGGTAGGCGTGTCTTTGCTTTGGAGGTGTTATTTCTTCTGGAACTGCATGATGGTGTTTTGATAGCCTTTTATGAACTCTTATGTCTCCCAGGATGACACATCATTTTTTTCGAGTATCATATCATTATCTGTCTCCAACACGAAGTCATATTTTTTTCTCATGTACTGATCATGCTCGCTCTTTGTTAAGAACACGCGTGGGTTTTTTTCATCGCAACAATTCATCTGGTCTTTGAAAGCCTAGTCGAAGTCTTCACTTGCATAGTTGTTCTGGAATGAAGGTATTCTCTGTTGGTCACCTTTCTCCCTATGTTCCCTCTGTCTGATATGAGGGACTTGACCGCTTATGAGGTTCTGATTCCTGGGTTGGGGGTCGTTCTGCTCTCCAGCAATAGGTTTGTTTCCCATGGACATTCTCTCCATCAACTTTTCCATGGTATTCATCATCATGTAGAAATTCTTGTCTAAGAATTGCGACGTTAATGGATGTGCATCTCCTTAAGGATTCTTATCTCCTTTGTTGAATCTTTTTTTTATTTTCCCCGACACCATCATGTTTACTTCACCCTAGATAGAGTTACTCATTATAGCATCTGGGTTTGTTGATCTTATTTCTCTTAACAACAGGGAGAAATCGTTGTCAAAGGAATCGGTGTATTGAAACTGCGCAGCCCCAGGGGGGGGCTTGACTTCTCTAGGGATTGAATTGTACACCTTCAAGAAATGGGCTGATAATTCCTACATTGTCTCTTCCAGTGCTTTCTACATATTATTGTACTATGTTAACAGTTGCAAATGGTTTTTCTTGTCCCCCCATTTATTCAGGAAAGACATATTGAATGAAGTGAAGTCTCGAATGCTAACGGGTGGGAGGGATTTGAACCATTTTCTTACATCTCTTGAAAGGCTATGCACAAGCAACCTAATTTTTTCATCTGCATAGTCCACCTCCTCCAGGTCGACCAAATCATTAAACCAGTCTAGGTGCCTCTAGGCGGAAACACTTCCTTCAATGTCATAGAGCCTAGTTCTATGGTTGTAATTTTGAGGCAAGTCATGTAGTTGGGCTGGTAGGATGAGGGGAGAAAACCTTGCAGCCATGGCTCCGGGGGGATTCATATTTTGAGGGATATTATTTGATATCAGGGCTTAGAATTTATTCAGGTAAAAAATAGTCTCGTCCAAGATGGTTTTCGACTTAGACCTAAAAAGGGTTTTCTCGAATAATTCATCAAACTCAAGGTCATCAATGCTCTATGTGTCATCTTTGGGTAAGGACAGGCTTCTATCCATGTAGTAGAATGGGTCCAGCGCTTGCTCTCTAGTCCTACAAAAAATCTTCTCTGGATCGTACATAGGCTCTTTAGGGGTTGGGTCAGGATTTACTCTGGTATAGATTGTCTTCGGAGCCAGGTTTCCTGAACTGCACTACTTGGAGCTACTGGTGTTTTGGACTAGAGTCACCAGGGTAAGAGTTTCATCTGGTACAGATGTTTGTACCTATGTTACCCTCAGGGGTCAAACTACAACGTTAGTCATTCTATCAAGGAAAATCTATTCCACTTCATCCCTGGCAACGATGCCAGAATGTTAGCACTCCGTAATTTTGTTTGGTTGATAAACAAACGATGAAGGTAACTTTTTCAACCAACTTTGAGACCCAAAATTAGCCTTTTGGATCCAGAGAGGGCTCTCCTGAGGGGAGCGGTATCCATGCGGGATATGGCTTTTAAAGTAGTGGCTAGATTTAACACCTTTGATATAATGGTCTCTAGTTATATTGGCGCAAGAAAATAAGACGGTGGGCTATGGAGTTGATTCGAGGAAACAACGAAAACAAATGACTCAGTGACTGAACTTGAGAGGATGAAGGCTAAGTGAGAAACAGTCTTCAGTGCAAAATATTAATGTGTGGTGAAAAGAAATTATAGGAAGTAACTTTGAACACCATTGCGAGCGAATTTAGAGTTAAATTTCATAAGAAAATGTTCTTTCTAAGTGGCGCGAACAAGGGGCACTGTGCAGTGAATCCACAGGTTCAAAAATTTGTTTTGAAATAGATAGAAAAATATATGAATAAGATAACAGGGAGCACATACACGAGAAAGGGAAAACAATACATCCAACTGCTACAATTAGAATCCTCACATCAAGTTATAGGACTTTTGCATTAAGTTTCGGTAGAACTCAAATTTCATACAATATCTATGGTCTATGCCAATTTTTCCAACCAACCTAGCTTACATCGAAAAGATGAAATATATAAATGAGGGCGTCACTTGGGCTGCCCATTTTTCTAACTGTTAGCTCTGAAAAGTAGGAAAATGAGTGGTAGGTGTTAGAGACTCTACCCATGGCGCTATCCAGAAATAGATAATAATCACATCTTTTTACACATGACTGTTCACAAATTTTCCCCGAGGATCTGATCATCATTCAGGTTTCGATATGAGGAAAATATGTGTTACCATTTCCCTTTAATCAGATGTCTGAGAAGACAGGTGTCTGCCAAGAACTCTCTCTCTTCTATAATGTCTTTGATTTATGTCGCGCACTCATTTGCTGGGAAAAATGTGCACGACGAGTGGTTTTTTGATGGTCACAACTGTTATAAAAAAGGTAGAGTGCTTTAGGGAAACATGTCCTTCAAAACTGCCAGAATGTTTCTTTTGTTTGGTGGATACAGAGACAAACACCAGCTAAACTTGTTTTTTCTGTATGTTGGCGAGCGATGTGCGGGCTTCCTTCTCGGCCACTTCGCACTCCATGGAATGATTTTTATGCCTTTCCTCTCATAACCTCTATTCTTTGTGCAACTTTACAATGGTGTCTTGCACCTCTCTGAGCTATCTTTTAAACTATGACATGTTCCCTTCATGACCTTGCGTTGTTGATGCTTCCATAATCTTTATCGCTAGTTGCCGCCTCAACTCCATATTTTCCTGGTAGAGTTTATCGATAGCCATATTTGCCTGCTTTAATTGTTGAGATGGCTTTTGATCATTTGATCATGTGGTACCCATTTCCCTTGTTCTCCTTCTTCATTCGCAGCTCGATCCTCCAGTGGGCTCTAGCCGGATGGCACACATAAGTATTTCTTTGGCCACCGACCTGGCACGTGGCTCTTTTGAAACTCAGTCTTCCTCAACTTCCTTGTTCTTCCTTGGCCTACCCCTTCTTCAGGGAATTTTTTGTTTGGGAGGCGGGGCTTCTACTATCTTTCCTCCTTGCACAAGTATTTTCGCTTCAGGTTTCACACAGTTTGATCTGATCATCTCTGTGGGTAAGGAAATAACTCCTTTCACATCCTTGGGAATGCCTGTTGTGGGTGAGAACAAATCCCAGTTGTTTTAGGGCTTGGAACTGGAAATTTTTCTTCTTAATGCGCCTTTTCTTATGCTTTGGGAGGTCGCCATGGTGCGACTAGTATGTATTGTATGCATGGTGTATCTGACAAATGCACAGGGAGGGAACTTTGATCAACCTGAACTAGCAAGGGAAATCGAAAATAGAGTGTGGGCCTGGTTTCACGACTGAAATGGATGTTGAGCATATGGAATTTATAACAATTTGGGCAAAAGGAAGAATCATGTTGGAGAATAGTGAATTCATGGCGACGATATGTTTTGAATCGAATTGCAGATTTTACATGGCACATCCCTGCGTGTAGAACACAGGTGATAATGTTTGCAGGGAATTCATGATACGAACACTGTGATTTTTCATTCCCTTGGCATTCATGATGAACTGATAACAACTGTCTCACTTGTCGATGAAACTTCCATTAACTACTTGACTTGACCTAGGGCACATAGATAATGATTTCTTAATAGGACTCGACTCTCTGGAAAAGACATAACCATACCACTTACGCATGTTTCGACTTTGACATTCATTTCCATTTCCAAGGGCCAACCGACCACTTGTTGACTTCAAACCCATGGTGTTACATACCTGACTTCACATGTTTGGATGCATGGGTCACGATGCGACTAAAAACTGACTCTAAATGGAAAGAAAAATGGCGGTGCTAACAAGATGGATAATTTAGATACCTCAAAATGAAATGTACCAACCTTAGTTTTGGTCCCATCAAAATTAATGGAAAACTCCCTAGCCACCTCTGGGTACCCCCTTTGCATTTTCTGACAAAAATTAATGCAACCTACTCTTTGGAAAACTTCCCTGATCAAAGGTTCATAATGAAAAAGATGCATGTCACAGGGATTTGTTCTGATCATTTCCCCTCCTTTGTGATCCTTCCTTTGTTGTGGGGTATCCATTAATGATGATTTTAGAAAAACTTTACCACAAGATTTAATGATGGTTAGAGGTGAAATAGGGAAAACATAGGGTTAGGGTTTTAATGGATAAGATTTCCCAATAGGTTAGTTCTGTGTAAATTTTTTGTGTTTCCCAACTCATTTAACTTCCAGGAACAAGAAAAGGTATCTTTCAATCAAGAATATGAATGGAAAGACTATTGAAAAAATCATGAAGGGATATATGAATAGAACTTTATGGAACATGTCTTATCAACCTCAAGCTTGTTCACAACCTTACTACTCTTTTCCAAAACTTAGGTTGACTTCCACAGGTGACTAATTTTACAGTGCAGACTGAATAGGAGTGTAATTGAATTGGTTGAGATTGCAAGAGACTTTTTTGTAAAAGATGCTAGAACAGAGGGTTCAATGCACCAGGATTGCTATAGAGAGTTCGTAGTGCCATAACATGGTTTTGCAGCACTTGGGAAAAGTAATAAAGAAGGGGGAATGAATGGTGAAAAAGGTGGCCTAAGCCCAAGGATACATAAGGTTCAATGAGAAGGTTTTCGAGTACATCAAATGGTTTTGGGAACTTGACAACAAATAAATAAGATAGTTTGTAGTTCATATTACCATTTCGAAGTGCCCAAAAGGAAAAACAACTAGCAAACCCTTTCCTGTCCTTCAAATGAGGTGAAAATACTCATGGAGTACCTGGTGATCTTGATTTGAAAGCTGGTATCTTTGAGGTTTCACAATGGTGTCTGCAAGTAGCCCAACCTCCAACTCGCCTTCTTCAGCCAGTTCACAACACCGAGTTTGTAGCGCTTGTCTGTAGCACCAGTTCTGGGTGGCAATATGAAAAATGATTTGTAAACTTGGAGAAAATATTTAAAAGCATTCATGACATAATCCCTATATATTGGTTTAAAAATTAACTCTGAAAACAAGGATATATTCAATTTACACGACCCATAAATGAAATGATAGCTATGAATGCAAGATGTATCTTTGACTGTGCTGCGAACTCTCCTAGTGAGTTGGCAGGGTACAGATCAGATTTGATTTGACATCTTAATGGGTAAAGGTGACAAAAGGATGGGTTAGCATACAACATGGAGGAAGTGACATGTCAGGATGATGATAGAGAATTTGGAAGATGTGACTCATGAAGGTGATTATCCAAATGTTATGAAAGCAAGACATGACCCAATGACTCTTTAGACCGAAGACAAACTAACCATAACTTATTCGTACCAAAAAAATGAAAAATGACTATGGAAAAGGGACATAAAACCTATAACATAATGAACACCTATGACTCAAAATAAAAAAAAAACTAAAAGACTTTTTGATGCTTACAATTCTATGTGATAACAGACTTAGCTATAGAAAAGCGAGAACTAATGCATGCAACTCATACATGTATAACTGGACACTATGAATAATAATAGAACTTAATACTTAAGGAGAAGTGCACACTCATCTAGGAGAATAATATTCTCACTCAAGTTCTCTCTCTAGACATGAAATAGGAATTATCTCCTAAAATCAAGGAATGAAGCACTCTTCCTCCTAGAAAATAGGAATTTACCTAATGGTGGTTTATGAGCCCATGGATTTGGAAAACAATGGTATTTTCCCATGGTATTACATATGCATCCACTTGCTAAAAATAGACCTAATATAAATAGAAATGCTATAAATATTAGTCCTCCTAAATAGTAGGAAAAATAAAAAAAAATGAGTATGTCACTAAGTATGTAGTTGAACATGTACCCCAAAAATTTGTACACTGAAGAGAACATAAAAGTAGGTTAGTTATTTTATGGGTAGAACCTCTTCAGGTATAACCTCTTGAGGAGAGATATTTCAGGGTGAGAAAGGATGTATGCTCCCTTTGCAAGGTAGTGTTTTATGATGAAAGGGCTACACCAAAGATATTCAAACTTTCCATGGCCTGGGGTATCATGGAAGATATTGTAAAGCAGGACTAAGTCAACCTCATTAAAGGAACGAAGGTTGATGTGATGATTGAAGGTAGATTTGGAGAAACCTTGTTGTTTTGCAAGGAGGACCTTTGGTCTTTGTCAAGAGTTTATAAGGAAATGAGCCATTGTTCAATATTGGTGGTTTCATGAAGTAGTTCGATTGTTTTTCATAGTGTTTTGATCTCTCACTTAATGGGTAATATTTCTTCTACCCCATGAACGAGGTGAAAGGGTGTGAATACCATGGAAATTTTGATCATCGTTCGGTATGCCCATATGTGGAAAATAGGATGTGGTTCCACTTGGTCTTATGTTTGTTCAGAATTTGTTGTAACATAGGTTTGAACACTTTGTTGGCATCCTTTACTTGACCATTGTATTGGGGGTATTATGGTGAAGAGAACTCATGAGTGAAGCCTAAGTGTAAGGATTATTATGCAAATACTTTGTTTTCAAAAAAAATTCTGTGGTCTGATACTAACTATAAGGGAACTCCAAAGAGGGAAATGGCATGGTTGAAAAAGAAGCAGGCGACAATGCTTTTTGTATTTTTGAAGGTAGGCATGGATTCGACCCATTTGGTAAAATAGTCAATGGCCACAAAGATGTAATTATGGCCATTACTAGAGGGGGGGTTGTATGTTGTAAAGTGTATGGCCCACTTGAAAAAGGGGCTAGCTATAATGATAGGGTGTAAATATGCCAATGAGGCATGTGATTTGCGTGTGTATATTTGGCACTTAGTACACCTCTTGACTACATAAATGAAATCATGAAAGAGGGTGGGCCAAAAATAACCATCCCTTATGACTTTCTTGGAAGTGGAAATACAAAAAAGGTGGCCATCACAAGCGTCACTATGGTAGTCATTCAAAACTTACTCTACCTCATCGATGGTGAGACAATGATGAATGATAGTATCCATTCCCTATCGGTATAGGACATATCCAATGAGGAGATAGCCTGGGGCTTCTTGGTGGATGCGTCAATGATCATCCCAAGAGATATGGTGGTCCAAATTATGGGTGCATACATAGATGAGGATGTCCCTCTTCCATGGGTTTTCATATGAAATGATGAATAAATAATCATTGAGGAAATTTTTATTCATTGGTGTGTCTATGGTATCCGATGGGAAATCAGTAATGAATTTTGCAAGGCTCAGTTCTTTCTTACTATTGGGGGTTGTGAAATCTAAGTTGTACTCCTATAGAATTACAATCTACTGGGAAAATTTCCCATTTCTATGATGTTGGTTGAGTAAGTAGTGGATGGGATTTGAATTTGCAATGACATTTATGGTTCAAAGAAAAATGTAGTGGCACAACTTTTGGACTGCCAAGACCACAAATAGGGAGACTTTCTCCTCATGGTTGAATTTAAGATGTGCACCTGAAAGGTTTTTACTAATACAGTAAATGACATGTTCATGCCTGTCTTTTCCCTGTTGAGCCAAGACTCTTGCAACTGGTACCTATGAGTTGGAAAGGTACATGATGTAGTCTTTGTCAAAGTTGGGGGGACTGATCAAAGGGGATTTGGAAATCATTTATTTCAATTCCTCGAAATATTGTTGATCTTGTTGATCGTATTTAAATGGTATGTCATGATGTAACAAGCGAAAGAAGACATGGGAAAAAGTCACATAATCAGGGATAAAATGGCATAGGAAGTTAGCTTTTCCTTGAAGGATTTGTAGTTGGTGTAAATTTTTTGGATGGGGGATGACAACGGTGGCTTGGAATTTGAGGGAGTCCACTATCATCCCCTATTGGGATACTATGAATATGAGTAATCATCTAACAATAATGTAGAAAATTCACTTAAGGGGGTTTATATGAATTTTTTATTAATGACATCTTTGAAAGATGATTTGTACATACTCGAGGTGTTGGGGCCATTGTTTTGATTTATTTGTAAGATCATCCAAGTATGAGAGAATAAGGTGGGAGAGTTCATGAAGGACATAAGTCACTACCTATTGAAAGGTGGCTCTATTGTTTTTGAGTCTGAATGGCATGAAATGATATTCAAAGGTTCCCCAAGGGGTGGTGAATGTTTTCTTATATTGATCTGCATGGCATATTTGAATATCGTTGTAGCTAGAAAATCCCTCCATAAATGACATGGCTTCATGACCAGTGGACACATTGATTACCTAGTAGATGAAAGGGGTGGGAAAGTTGTCTTTGGGACATGCTTGGTTGAGGTCTCTGAAGTTGGTATAGATGTGAATGGTTCCCTATTGTTTTTTAACGGGGACATGATTAGAGACCCAAGATGTGTATGCAATGGGGTATATGAATCCAAAAATATGTATCTTTTCTATCTCGACTTTGATAGCCATATATTTTGAAGGATGCAAGGGCCACTATTTTTTACAGAATGGCACACGATCTGGTCACATGTTTATTTTATGTTTGAAAATGGTTGGGTCAAGGCTGAGAATTTTAGTATATGATCAGGAAAAAATGTCTTCATATTATTGAACAATAGACTTGTAGGAAAGGACTTCTTTAGTAGAACATGTGACACTGAGGGTGAGTTCTTCAACGATTCCTAGTTTCATATAAATATCCACCTTAATTGTTGGTGTGGGAAAGTACGAGAGGTTACTAGTAGTTTCTTACATAGAGAAACATATGCTACAACATTATATATAAGAACACATAGAGACACATGGAAGAATACACAAGTAATGTGAGAACCATAAAATGCACTTTATTATATGGATAAACAAACTTCTTCTTTCTCTATTACAGAGTCACACACAAACACATACATACATGTAATACAATTACTAGTCGGTTACAGTTCTTAACTACCTGGTTGATCAACTCTAACTGTCTATTTGATTGAATCCTCTATCCGAATTTTTCAGTCGACTTGAAATATCGAATGATGGGTCTTTTCAGTATAGTTGACTATCCCCTACAACATCTATCCCCCCCCCCC
>JZKD02S1675111.1:331923-342613 GCA_000966675.3 Picea glauca
TCAAGAAAGGGGGTAGTTTGTGATCCGGATTATTTTCGACATGAAATGAGATCAGAGATATAAGAAAGAAATGCATAGAGATATCACAGATATTCAATAATATAACAGAAATGTATCACATATGAAACCATAAACATATATATACAGTAATACATGATTTATATTAATGAAATAAATGTACAGAGACTGTAAAAATATAGAGTGAAAGACTCGCTAGAATGGTGGAAGCTTATCTCTGAGAAGAGATGTGACGGCTACTCGCATTCGCAAGAAGATGATTACGATGAGGCTCTGAAGGCATTTTTACAATAAATAGGAATTCCAAAAACTGTAGACATCCAAAAACCTAACCCTAGGAGATGAAGCACCAAAAGTCATGTGGGCCCCGTTTGGGTAAGTTAGTACATCAACTTCCCGGGGTCGTAACTTTTGCATACGATCTCCGTTTTAGGCGTATGATAGCTCATTGGAAAGGTATTGTTGAGGAGATTCATTTTGGGGGATTAATTAAGCCTTAAAATATCATTGAGAAACTCTATATAGAAAAACCTTCATTTAGGCCCTCAAAATGACCCCAGAAGTTAAAACCTGCTAAAAATAATAAATTGCCAAAATTGCCAGAAAACTGTTTTGAGCTAGTCAGAAAAGGTGGGTGGCCACCAATATCCACCTAGATTAGTTTGAATATGACATTTAGAAGAATTTGATAGACCCTACTAGTGCCCCAAATATTTTTTCACCAGTAGGTTACATAATTTTTTTTAAAGAGAGAGAGACACAACTTTTGATAATGAGAAAGAAGATAATAGTGTTTTTTAAGAAGAGAAAAATTTTGAAGTCGAATTGTGATGGATTCTTTAAGTTGTCTCTGTTGATGCATGATTTGTTCTCTTAGACTCCAACTTCCTCAAAATATTTATTTAATTCTATTAAACCGAAAGGATTTATATCTTCTATTGACCTACTGACTTGTGCCTCTAAATTTTCTTAAGTGACAATTGAAAAAAGGATTTGGAAAAAAGCCACAAACAATATGTGTATCGACTATTTGATCATGATTCTTTCTCTATCTTCTCTATTTTCACATTTTTTTCTTCTGCAATTTCCAATTCATGCAAATTTACATTTGGAGGTAGTGGTGTTGTTTACTTTTCCATGTGTTATTCTTTTGTTCCTTCAGTGGCCATTTCCAATTTCACTGGTTGATGGTTGGTAGTCGGAAAGTTAGACTATGATATTTTGGGATTGAAGAATTAATTTTTTTGTCAGTATGATGATGTAGCCATCAACTATTTTGGAGGTTGATGTGGCAATCCTTTGAATGTTATCTAGTAGATGCTTGGGTTTGTTCTCTGGAAGTGTCATGAAAACATATGTCATTGATCAATGGAATATTGGGATTCCATCCCCAATGACTACAATTGTTCCAAATAATCTAATTTTTTTTCCATGGGGGCATCGTGCGCTGATGTTGAATCTGGGTCAAACTTTTTCTCTGCTTCCCAAGATTTTCCCTTGAATTGGTCGAGATTATTGATTGCATTATTGGTTGTAACTTGAGCCTTATTCACTTATCTCAACCAATCCCTTTACTACTTAGATAGTTCTTCCTCAAATACCTTTTCCTTTTCAATGTGATTATATATGGCCAATTTAGATTTTTGGTCAGTGGTGATTTATGTGGTTGTTCTCAAGTAAAAAACTATTATCTTTTGGGATTTAATATCGATG
Organism: Picea glauca; assembly: GCA_000966675.3. Taxonomy (NCBI): domain Eukaryota; kingdom Viridiplantae; phylum Streptophyta; class Pinopsida; order Pinales; family Pinaceae; genus Picea; species Picea glauca. The sequence continues at coordinate 333,655 of JZKD02S1675111.1, forward strand.
TAAGTTGTAGAAACATATGAGGGCCAGTTGATGAGTAATGTGTTTAGGATCGTTGCTTGTGAGGTGAACACATCCAAATGTTGTTGAACCTCCTCTAATTTTCCATATTCAAACTGAAGAATTGTTATTGTCTATTGAGCCATTAAATCTTGATTGCTCTTTATTGTTTGATTGTGTATTTGCTTGATTTATTTATTGGATTTCTTTAGGTGTTGTATTTTCCATTGATTTTTGACTCCTGTGTCAGGCACTTCTTCAAATATCCCTTTAAGTGTTGTGAATGGGTATATTACTTCTATTGGGTGTTCTATACCAAGTTATCCTTTGGCAAGTATCACACAATCCTTCAATATTTTTCTCTCCTTATTCCTTCATCTTGTGAGTCTATCAACATCTCTCATGGATCTTTTCCATCTGTTAGTAAACTCCTCTACCACTTAGTTGTATAAGTCAAGTATTTTTTCATCGGACGCTACCGATGGGTCAAACACTGTCTTTGAAGTTGGTTCTCAGGACCTGACTGGTTTAAAGGTCATAAATGTTATTACCTTTGAAGTGATGTCCTTTATTTGCATTCTTTTCTTATTCTTCTTCTTCTGTATTTTTGACACTTTACTGCTCTTTATTTTTATTGGTCTATTTTTCCTGGTCTTTATTAGAGTTGTTTCCTTTATTATCTCGACCATCATTTTTGTGGTTTCCTTCTTTGTGAGGGTTTCCAAGTGGTAGATTTTCTGGGTGAGGAATTACTTTCTTAGGAGACCCTTTTTCATTGTTGTCCCTTTTTTCTTGTTCCTCACTATGTTGAGTCGACTATTCTGGCATGGTATGTTTCTCTTACTAGACTTTTTTTTATCTCTTCATTGGATTTCCTAGGGGAATGAATTCCTCTTGATGGCACTATGATAGGTTCCTTGTCAATTGCCTTCTATGTTGGGATAGTATGTTCCATATCCTGAGTATGTGTGTCCCCTTGTCCTTCTATTTATGTGCATTTTTGTGAGTCTACTACTACAGATGTGTCGGGGTGACTCGGTTGACTTAATTTTGTTTCAGATTGACTTGATTCAGGTGGATTTGAATTTTCTGCAGGGGCTAACTTGACTGAAGTATCCTTCATGACAATTCCATTTTGTAAGAATTATTTTATGTCTTCTGAGATGGATTTCGTTGCACTTTATTGGTTGTTACTACTAGGTGGTGAGTCTAAGATGGATTCTTCAAAGATACATGTTGATTCCATTTCCTTGGTCTCTTTTTGAGTTTAGTTGCATATTTTGTTGTTGTTCTCTCTTAGACAATTGGTGTAGGATCAAGTGGAGGATACTCCCTTGTGAGGTCAACTATAGTTTCTCTTATTCTTTTCATTTTTTTATTGGTTTAGTTATAATGTTGGGTCTATTTGTATTGAGTCAACGTGATGCAACAAAAATCATATAACCTATGATATCCTCTTGGTGATCTTTCATCCTTTGATTTTTTTTCCTTCTCATTTCCATGTGTTTTCTAGGGCCACTTTGGTTTTTTGTGCTTCAACACGTTTTTCTTTGAGTGTCAACATTGATTCTTGGAATGATGGCCCAATAATCGACTTCATTATATTCTTAGTGACTGCTTTGTCTTTTAGAGTTTTTTTTTTCCTGCATTTTTACCTTCTCAACTATCCTGTTTGTGACAGAGGTAATTTTTTCTCTCATTATGGGGTCATCAAAGTTCAATGTAGAAGCTACCTCAAATTTCTCTTTCCAAATAATGTCTACATCATCTAGATATTCCTCCATGTCGATAGCCTACTTTCCTTTGTCTATTCTTTCTTGGTTCTTTCTCTTCATCAGGGTTTGTTTCACAGGTGTTCCTCCTTCCGTGTCCATATTTTGAACAAAGCAGATTGTATAAAGGGATGATTCTCATTCTTTTTACTACTTGACATATATCAAATGTGTTAATAGTGTTGAACTCTCCTGCAAAACTTCTAGTGGAATTGTCATTTCAAATTCAAACTTCCTATCAAGCTCCTTAAAAACTTGGAGCTTTTTTCGTTTAGTACTCTAATTCTATTGGTGTTGGCCCATCACCCATTACACGCCAAACTGTAGTGGTGTCGAGACTAATATGCATGTGGGAATTTTGTGGTAGTATGCATAGAACGTTCCAGTTGACCCTCCATCTATGTGAGACATTTTTCAAGTTATTTAACCATATTATGAACATTTCCTCAGCTGGTAGGGAGTCAGATGAACTCATTGCTCCTAAGGAAAAATCCTATAGTTTTCCTTAGTGAGAATATGTTTTTCTATGAATGTTGGATCCCCAACTAGAATAACTTTGCTCAGGGTGAGCTAAATTATCAAGGAGGATAATTTGATGGCATGACCATTCTCCTAGAACTCCTTGCAGTTACTTTTGATTATTGCAGCTAAGTGATCAACCCAGTCAAATTTCTCACCTATTTGAAGAGTTTGGTCGATGGGATCAAGCATTTTGAGCTTGACATCCGAAAATTGACCTGTGGTCATGAGACATAGTGAAACTATGACACAATTCCATTTCGCTTAGACTTATTTTACCCTACTAATTAACATCCCCTTTGAATTATTTGTTGAATTTCCTCCCGTGAGAAACTATATCCGATCATTTGAGTTTAGGGTTTTTTTCTCTAGGGTGCTCCCATGTGGTTTCCCTATGATACTATGTATATATACTTGAGTAATCCATACTGGGAAGTCCAACCACAAGTCCCCAATGTGGTATTTGACTGATCAATAATTTTGCAACCTCTTCTTTGAATCCATTGAAGTCTGCTACCTATGGTGCACCTGGGAAATGTCGGATGCCAACCTTCTCCAGGGAGTTTTTTTTATCTTTCCATGATCCAACTTCATCCCCCATGTGGTGAAGTTCTGAAAGTGTCTTGATTATTCAATATCCTCCATTTTATCTCCATGAATGGTTTGCATTCAAACATCTAGTTCAATTGCAGTGACTTTGTCGAAATTGGATTTTGTTTGTGGTTCGAATAGGGAGTTCACGACTTGGCCTCTCATTGTCGACATGGGTATGGGTTATTGTTGGTTGCATTGACAATTGAGTTTGAGGATATCTAGAGACATGTTCCTGGTTGTAAAATATGTTCTATGAGTGCTTTAATGCTTGGGGGTGAATAATACAAAAACAAAGTCATAATACCCCTCCATATTTTGTTGGATTACTAAGAGGGGGGGTGAATCAGTAATAGAGAAATTTAGTCCTTTTTCACCATAAAATGCAAGTGTTATATCAATGTAGCATTATCATCCAATAGTTGTAGAGTAAATAAATAATGAACCAATGAGAAATCACACACATACATAGTACACCACTATTTTACGTGGAAACCCAAAGTGGGACAAAACCACATAATTCTTTTTCTTATATGTCTTTAAGAATTACATTCATTAGAAGCACCAAATTCCTTTGTTTTCCAGCTGCAACTGGAAGGAGGCTCCAACCCCCTAGTTTCTTAAGCTACAACCTGAGGGAAGCTCCAACTCCCCAATTCTTTAGCTACAATCAAAAGGATGCTACAACCCCTTATGTTCTCTGGCTAGAATTAGAAGGTGGTCACAACCACCTGTCCTTTCCCCTTCCAACCTCCCTGACGTAGAAGTAGAATGATGAAACCACTGTCACACTATCACTATGAGATATACCACTGTACAACTGTACCAACCTATACCACTGACCTGCATCCAACCTGTACCAATAAACTGAACCATGCATCAATCTGTACCTCAACCTGTAATCCACCTGTACTATAAACAAGTGCATCAACCATGCACCAACTTGTACGAAACAACCTGTAATCAACTTGTACCATAAACAAGTGCATCAACCATACACCAACCTGTATAAATAACCTATCACAACAACCTATCCAAACAACCTATCACAAAAACCTGTCTCATCAATCTTATCAACCAAATCATATCTACTCACCAAGATAATTCACCAAGACAACTCATAACAAAATAACTCATAACCATCACCAAGATCAATATGTTCTTCTAATAATATACCGAGACAAATATGCTACATCATTCATAAACCATGTGTCAACAATAATACTAACAAGTGCCTCCAACCATGTACCAATCATGTATCAACTACTCATCAACTATGACTCATCAAGATGTACTAACATCATCAACTATACACCTCATGTATGTGCCAACTCATCAACTACTTGTCTCAACCATGTACCCAACATGTGCCTCAACCAAAAGCACTCATCAATTTCATCATCGAAATATGATTTGCAAATTTGTAATAGACCTAGTGTATATGATTATATACCTACAAACCTTCCTTAACTTTAAAAACAAGAGACTATCATTTTCATCAAACTTTACGTTAGTCTCACATGACTAGTTTTGGATTAGTCAACAACCCTAACTTGAAATAATCATAACTATGTACCTGTAATGAATAAATATATGAAAATAGTACACAATGTTCTTTCGTTTTTTTTATACAATTCCTGTAGGTGTCACTACTTGGAACCTCTCAGAAAAGAAGTTATAGAAAAGATGGCATACCTTGTTGAATTCTGGCTTATTCTAGAGAGCAAATTTGTAGAGTGTGTCCTACATAGAATATTTGTTGTATGGATTTGAAAATTTTACATAGAATACTACATAATTTAATCTAACCAAAACATTTGTTGTTACTGAATTTGAATATGTTATGAATAATTTATGACTTTTTTACCTGAAACACCTGTTTTAGACTAGTTTCAGGACTAGCCACAACCCCTATTTTCCACAGAGTGTAACTCCAAAAATAAAATGACCCACACGCTGAACATTTTACTGAAAATAATTGGATATGTTTCCTCAATGTCCTCCCAATTTCACAGTCTAAATCATTATATAAAAAAAATTTATTGCGAAAATGGTGAGATGACCTCTAAATAACATACCTTAGAAAGCATCATCAAAAGAATTTATCCTCCCTTGAATTTCGGCCTTATTTACTTCACCTTCCCTCTAAAATTTGTCTTATATATCATTTGGTTACCTCAGTAACCTATAGATATTCAATATTCTCAAGTGTGATTAAAATCATAGAGCCTTGCCTCTTATTTATACTCTCCAAGTAGCTTCCTTAGAAGCATCTTCTAGGTCACTTTGCCCACATAGCCACTTTGTCCACATAGTGACCTATGTCCAACTTTTCCCAATTTTCCACTTGTCCATGTATCCAATAGCCACTTGACCACTTAACCCATTTTCCTCATTTTAGGGTTAACCTTCTTATAACCACTTTCCATAATTAGAAAGTTCTTCATTTACTTTATTATTTAAATAATCCTCCTTGACTTTGTCACTTGACTTTATTATTTAAATAATCCTCTTTGACTTTGTTACTTCACTTTATTATTTAAATAATCCTCTTTTACTTTGTCACATCACTTTATTATTTAAATAATCCTCTTTGAAATTTTCACTTCATTTTATTATTTAAATAATCCTCTTTGACTTTGTCACTTTACTTTATTTTTTAAATAATCCTCTTTGACTTTGTCAGTTCACTTTATTGTTTAAATAATCCTTTTTGACTTTGTCACTTCACTTTATTATTTAAATAATCCTTTTTGACTTTGTCACTTCACTTTATTATTTAAATAATCCTTTTTGACTTTGTCACTTCACTTTATTATTTAATAATCTCTTCTTTGCAAGCACTTTGACTACTTTGACCTTTTGGGGCTTATAGATGACTCATGAGGGTTCTCCAACTTCACATGGCCATAACTCTCTAACCGTGAGGAGTTATGTGATGTTCCACACACCACCAAAAATGGCATGACATGTACTATCCATCCAGAATAGTGTTACTCACAAATATATCAAAACTCATACCATTATACATCAAACAAAATTGGTTCCATTACCCAAACCTTTGTGCTACCAGAATTGACATCAATGAAAACCAACCCAATTAATCAACAATATCCCTCTTTGGCATTGATGGCAACACTCTAATGCAATACTGAAATCATATCACTAATTCTCCCCTTGTAACCATGCCTGCATCTCTGTGACCAATTCTCCCCCTAGAACCATGCCTCTATCCTTTGCATCTGATAAATATCTCCCCCATTTGTCATCAATGGAAAATGTATCTTTCCATTTGGGGTTGCTCCCCCTAGCTGACTCATCTGATCTCCCAACCTGAACTGTCCTCTTTATGGTTCTTTCACATGTACATCTAAGGAATATAAGATAGGTATTCAAAAGAATTCATTTTGGAGTAGAAATAACTCCAACTCTCTAGCTAAGATACTCAAAGGCTTCCCGTGGAAGCGGTTTTGTAAAAATGTCTGCCACTTGTTCTTTTCTTCCCACATATTCAACTCTAATGTTCTTTTCTACAACTTTTTCTCGTAGAAAGTGATACTTGATTGGAATGTGCTTCGTCTTGGAGTGCATCACCAGGTTCTTTGAGATATTGATGGCACTTCTATTATCACAATAGATTGGAATGGGCTAATCATACTCAACCTGTATATCTATTAGAGTTTGTTTCATCCATAGAACCTGTTTACAACATGTTGTTTATGCAATATACTCTTCCTCAGCTGTAGATAAAGATACTGATGATTTTTTCTTTTTTAGCCATGATACTAAACACTCACCAAAGTAGAGCATTTCTCCACTGGTGCTTTGTCGGTCATCAATGCAACCTGACCATTCTACATATGTGTAGGAAATAAGTGATAGATACTTTCCTTTTGGATACCATAATCCAAACTCTTATGTTCCTTTGAGATATATGAAAATCCTCTTCATTGCTAATACATGTGATTCCTTTGGTGCTGCTTGAAATCGTGCCACCTATCCAACTTTCTTCATTACATATGATCTGGATTTTGTCACATATAATAGGCTACCAATCATTGACCTATATTACCTCTGATCTATAGGCTTGAATCATCATCTTTTCTCAACTTGCAAATGTGTTGCATGGGAGTGATAACTGGTTTGCAGTATTCCATTCCAAACCTCTTTAGCATTTCTCTGATATACTTGGTTTGAGAAATAAAAATTCCTTGGTTTCTTTGACATATTTGAAGACCCAAAAAGAAGGATAGTTATCCAAGTAATGACATTTCAAATTCATTTTTCATATCCTTTGCAAATTTGTGGCTTGATGTAGAGGTTGTTGTCTGCACCTCCTTTCCATAGTTCGTAGGGAGTTTTGTCATTGTTGTTTCTGACCATTAATTTGTTTTGAATGTGAATTGTTGTATGCACTGCACGTGTCCAAAAAATATCTGTCAATTTGGAATCCATTAGAATTGTTCGAGCCATTTCTTGTTTAATTATCATCCATTATGATAATATTCCTTTGTCTCTAAACCACTCTCTGAACCAATCTATGAATCTATGCTCTCATCCACTGTCATATATCTGTCGAAGCCTGCTAAGTGTTCTTACGAATCAATCTCTGTCCATACTGTCCAAGACTCTACTTGGGCAACTATCCATAATGTTGACTTGTTTATCACTATAATATCATGAAGTCTTGATTAATATTTCAAACTATACTTATGCTAACTGATTACTCTGAATCTGTCTTCTCAAACTCTACAAGATGCTCAAAGGATGGTTCTTTGTTTTGTCACAACTATCGCATAGACTCCCCCTGTCTAATATTCATATTACATGGGAGTCTCTAATCCATATGGCTCAGAAAAATTCCTACTCTGATGTGTGTTCATCATCATCTTCATTGGTAGATTCATCATCATATTCATTGGTAGATTCATTATCTCTATGAGCTCTAACTTGTTTCTTTCTGCCTGTGGATTCATCTTTCACTATAATGCCTGAAAGTACAATCTCTTGAACTTGTTCCTTATTTACATGTCCTTCCTTTCTTTTAGTTATTTTCCAAACCTTTCTGTATCTAACATATTTCTTTTTCTCTATAGAATTTTCTCCATCTCATTTTATTGCCAATCTTGCGATCTCTGGTACTTGGTATTTTTTCACATGTTCTTCTTGTTTTCTTATCCATACTTTCTTATATTTGATATCAATATTCTCTTTCATGGATGTATCAATCATGCTTCTACAATCATTGGCCATGTGTCCATAGTTATGACATTTGTAACACTCAATGTTATGTGCGACCACATAGGCACTTCTTTCTTGAACATTTCTTTTATAATCCCTACAATCTACAACCTTATGTCCAAAGTTAGTACAATAAAAACAATGACCATAGAATAAATTTGCATACCTGGGAGTGAATGATCTTCTTATGGCATAGTCCTTCTGAATTTTTTCCTTCACCGATCATGATCATAATTGAAGCTTCTTTTTGGCTTGAACATGGATGGTCTTCTTGAAGATGTATCTTAAATAGTTTTCTTTGATTCTGGTTGACCATGATTCATTCCTTTGAGTACTTATGCATAACTCTTTCTATTTTCTTCATTCTTCTTTTCTAGCAACCTAGAGATCTTCTCTTCATTCTCTAGAACTGATGTGGATGTTTCTGTCTCTTCAACGGTCTTGTCGAGCTTGACGATTTTTACTTTTCAATGTGACAACTTCTTCTTCAAGCTTCTCAACCTCTTCTTATTTCTTCATTATCTGAGACTTCATGACTTCTTCTGTTATTTTCGCTTTTTCATGTTGAATTTTAAATGTGATTATTTCTTCTTCAAGTCCTTTCTCTTCTTTACCAAACTTTAACATAGTTACCAACTTAATGAGAACTCTCCAGAGTTCTCATTTTTTGGGGGGTCCAATTTTTTACCTCATTTTTAAAAATGGTGCTACCGGTAGCACCCCTTCTCCGTTTTTAGATGATTTTTGATATTTTCAATTTTTCGATCCCCAATGTTTCCACATTATTTTTTAAAATGCTCATTTTTCATCTATTTTCAATTTTTTCTAAATATATGTAT
>JZKD02S1675111.1:369068-400111 GCA_000966675.3 Picea glauca
TTGAAGCTAAATTCTAGTTTGTCATCCTTATTAGCTAGCACAATTGGCTTTACATAACCAGTCTCTACCACATCCCAGACATCTGCACCTAAATCCATTATGTAGGTTCTCATTCGAACTTTCCAAAAGGCAAAGTTTGTTCCATTGAACAGAGGGGCCTTATTGGTTGAATTTCCTTCATGGCTTGACATGTTTAAGCTCTAGGATATACCCTTAGATAAAAGGGGCCATCTCGGATACCAATTGTTGGACAACTAAGAGGGGGGGGGGGTGAATCAGTTGTTACTGAGCTTAAAAAATGATGATTCTTTTAAAAATATTTGCAGAAACACTGAATGATGATCATAATAATGCAGAGAAATAAACACAGACACATTCAGCATCAGTCCAATATATGAGAAACACAGAGACATATATTTTCCAAGGAAACCCATATAGGGTAAAAACCTCTTTTTCTTTATATGATAAGTAATAATTACATTCTTTACATTATCATATATATGAGCACCAACTCATAATGAGGCTACAACCTCTATTTAGCAAGCTGCAACTTGCTGAGAGCACCAACTCTCTGTTTTCTTTAGCACCAACTAGAAGGAAGCACCAAATCCCTGGTTTCTCTAGCACCAACTCCCTGTGTTTCTCTAGAATCAACTAGTAGGAAGCACCAAATCCCTGTGTTCAAGCACCCACTTGATTCTATGAGGAAAATAGTCCTCCCTAGCACCTCCCAACCACCCTGAAATATAAATCTTTGAATCTGAAACTTACTACAGTGATATAATGTTCAACAATGGCTTACCCGAATTATCGTTGTTCTACTGCATCTCGTTGCTCTTTCTGCCATACTGCCTTTCTGCACATCTCACTTGCGCTGTCTGTTCTTCTGCAATTTATCCTTTGTGCGCCATGTCCATTCACTGCACAGTTCCTCTTCAGCCCAATTCAGCTGCTGCACAATCTTCCTTCTACACGCATGAATCACTTTCCACATCAACAAACACCACCACTCGAACAACAAAAGAAACAACATCTCTTCTCTGTACCATTTATTTATAGCTTCTGTGCACCTTTTGCATGCAATGTTCACCATGCCTCTGCATGCATACTCTTCGTCGTTATCCTCCACCTCTTGAGTGCTCTATCTAATCATCATCGTGACTCTTCAGCTTCTCTAGTGGTTCGCCCTGTGTGTCCAGTATCACTGGGTGTTATGATGAGATTCCTCAGCCTCTCTAGTAGTTGAGACTCTTCGTCTTCTCTGTGACAGTCAATCTCACCTTCTTTGTTTCAGTTACGGCCTCAATCCCATCCAGCTGTCAATCGCCTCCACAAGTCGTCTTGATTTCATGTGACTCTTCTGCTCCTCTGGAAATCACACCGAAGTCTCTTCGCATCCTCTGGTAGAACCCATCAATCGTTACTGGAAGTTTCACTGTGTCATGCAACAGTAGCCCTCCGATATTGTTCAAATTCACATGCACTGTTGGATTAACTCTGAAGGGTATTGTCATTATTTACCCGTTTCGCACTTTCGCTACGAACTTATAATCTTCATCGACCCTGATCAATGGTTCATGATCTTGATGAATCAACGGTCCTTATCTCATCGTGATCTCGCATCTCGTTGTTCCTTCGATGGAGATTCTCGTCACTCCCAGTCGCGATAGGAAAAGCTCCGAGATGGAGCTCAAATCAACGATCCACGTTCTTGGTAATCCGACGGTCCTGATCTTCTCGCAATCTCGCATCTCGTGATTCCTGTGATGGAGGTTCTTGTCACTCCAAGTCACGATAGGCGAGGCTCCGAGATGGAGCTCAGATCAATAGTCCACGTCTTTTGGTGTATTGACGGTCAGGATCTTATCGTGATCTCGCATCTCGCAAGTTTGGTGGTTATGCTTCTTGCCTTTCCAAGTCGCGAGCCACGAAACTTCGAGATGAAGCTTATGGTTCTCTGATCTTTCGCCACGCATTCTCTTGATCCAACAGTCCTTGATTAAATCATGATCTCGCATCTCACTGTTCCTTTGACTTTATAGTCAGCGAGATGACGATCTCTCGGCACGTGTGATCTCTCACGTAGATCCAACGGTCCTCCTATGATCTGGATCTGATGGTTGTCCTTCTCTCGCTACCTCACGACCTCGCGACTTGGAGTACCCAATGTTTGGACTCTCAACCTGCGAACTCCCGAGTTCACGAGATCTCTCGATCTCTCGCCACCTGTCCCCCCAAATGGATGGCTATAAATCTCTCGCCACTTCGCCGCCTCGCATCCTCGCGCTTCGCGACTTTGAACACACAATACTTGGGCCTTTATCCTGTGAACCCCCGAGTTCACGAGATCTCTCCAATCTCTGCCATGCGTCCTTCCCAGATGGACGGTCCTAATCTTCTCGCCACTTCTTTGCCTTGTGTCCTCGCGCCTCGCGACTTTGAACACCCAATACTTGGGCCTTTATCATGCGAACCCCCGAGTTCGCGATATTTCTCCGATCTCTGCCACGCGTCCTTCCCAGATGGATGGTCCTAATCTTCTCGCCACTTCATCGCCTTGCGTCCTCACACCTCGTGACTTTGAACACCAAATCCTCGGCTCTTCCACTCACGAGATTCCGAGTTCACTCAGATCTAATGATCAACGATGCTTCCCCTCCAAGTTTACACATCCTTCTTACTTGGAAGAATTTCGACTCTGAACTAATTCCTCCTGAGCCTACGTTGTTCCTATTTGTCCATCGATGCACATTCTGATCCTACCGTCTTCACTGTTTTACTTTCCATCAATGACAAACATACTCTCTCTGTTAAACATTTTCCAACAAGAATTGTATGCAATAGGTTTGCATTTCTCTTGTTCATCCCTTTCTCTAATACAATTGAGAAATCTTCAAGTGAGTGTTCCCTCACTCCACATATATTGCATAACTTCATATCAATTCTCTTTTTTATGGGGAAATTAGGACTTATGTGGTCCTCCTTAAAAAATTTAAAGAAATAATAATGACCTTGACCATGTCCTCTTCCTAGTTGTCCTCATCCTCCTCCATGTCCACCTCTTCCTTGATAACCCTCATGGCCTCGAACTTTGTATCCACTTCCATTCCCATGGTTGACATTTTGGTTGTCCATCTGTGTTTGATATACTGCATGGATGTTCATTTTATTTTTTCTGTTTAATCGACATTCTTGTGTAGAATGGTTGTTTTCCTCACAAATATGACACCATTTTGGTCGCGTGTCCCTCAAGTTGTGTGGACAATCCCTTATTGCATGATTTGTTACGCCTTCATAGATGTCGCAGAATGTTTCAATTTGAATACTTCAGACTGCTGGATGCAATGCATCATTGAATTTATAGTATTCTTTTGTATTTCCTTCACCGGAGAAAATAGTGCACCAGATTTCATTTCATGAAATGGACATGTCTTTTATGCATTGTTGTAGTTCTGCAAGTTTTTCTTCTAATATATTTTTGATTATTGATGAAGGTGATTCTCCTTCATCATTGTTATTGGATAAATCGGTAGGTGAAGACACTAACTGGTCTCTCTAGATCCACCTAGATCTAGAACAAAACACACCAGAACATGACGCTTTCCTCAAGTTTTAAATATTGAATTTACTAACTAAAGAGGGATAGGTGACATACCATTTAAATGTTGCTTCCTCTCACCATTTCCATCCTAGCTCTGTTCCAACACTCATACAATGATAATCCTGCAAAAGAACACAACCAACCAAAATGATAGTGATAGCATAAACTCAATATAAACCTATGTATGTGATCAAGGAATCATACAATAAAACACAACAATCTTTATATGAAAGAATTATATTACTGTATCATATTAAATGTGAAAGAGAGATTACAATTGTGTCCTTGATGTCGTAAGGTCCCTTCCAATTGTCCTTCATTCACCACACACTTCCACTCCAAGAATTTTGAGAGGATAGATCTGATACTATTCACAATCTATCTTGACAAAGTGGCTCATCTAGCCAAGCTAACAATCTCCAAAGTTCAATCCAATCCAAGCTAATCCAAAAAGCTAACTTTCTCCATGAGAGATCCTCTCCTTTTATAAGTTGAAGAGGATAAGGTGAGGAGGTTAGGATGATCCCACTAAATCCTAAAATCAAGTAAGATCCAAACCATTCGGATGCCACCTCACCATGAAAGTTTCTCCTTCTAGAAGCATCCGGAAGATGCTCGTTTTTCCCACGTATGAGAATTTTTGCACCCTGCCTATATAGTAGCCCGCGAACACTTCAAAACCTAGGTATGGTGTAGCCTATGAAAATCAGGCATTTGTGCACCCTATCTATAGTGCAGCATGTGAAAATCCTCTTTAATGGGGTTTTTACAATGGAAAATGCAACTTATTTTCTTAGGAAAAGTTCTTCTCCCTTATTTCTTTAGAACTCAGGCCACTGGCCCCTCTAAAGGAAACAAATAGGTTTAGATCATTAAAATTCATAGGGATGATGAAAATAATGTGTAACAGATATCCCCCTAATGTATGAAGTTAGAAAAGAGTGATAGTTGAAATACTTTGTCTAGTGTGTGTAGGGAACAGGGAATAGTCGATCAGAAACCTGCCAACAAACAAGGAAATATAGTACAATAATATATCATCACTGAGGTAGGCATTCCCATACTCAGAATAAAAATGACTCAAAGCATAAATGCTGACATGCAAAGATCCATGTCAAGTAAGACAGGTCATGGCCACCGAGCATACAATGTGGATCCATGCCAATATGACTCAAATTTGAACACAACCACCAAACATACATTGTGGATCTATGTGTTAAAGACTCAAATTTAAACATAGCCACGAGACATACAATGTGGATCTATGCAACAATACAAACTGAAAATACTCCAATGCAACCTGAATTTGTAAAAAAAGATCCAGGGTATTCATCTCCACCACTCTATAGTACGAATCTAACCATGTGAATACATGTGTCGAAATCGAACATGGTAGAAACCACTTGATTATTGGTCATTAGTGAATACCGTTAACAAGTGCGAGAGAAATCACCATTAATGTCAATGAATCCCGAGGTACTCTAGTACAATCCAACAAATGTGAATCAATGAGTTGAGGTCGAACACTCGACAGAACATTCTGATCAGAGGTCAATAATGAAAACCCACTGTCGAAAGCAAGGAAACCTACCATTGAGGCATGAAAGTTCCAAGGTACCAATTAGTTTCTAAGTCTAACTCTTGGATAATGAGTTGAATTCGACAGGAAAAGACTCTTCACAGGAGGGCCTTAATGTATCCCACATCAATGACATGAAACGGGCAACAAGATTTGAAGTAGATCAGAGTAACAAGTGATTTAGGATTGACTCAGGGATGGTCAATGCAATAAAAGGCTTAAGAACTACAGAAATGGTCGACGCAATAGAAGGCTTTTCGAGTTGGACATCTTTTTGAACATATTGACGACACAACAAATGTCTTGGAAATGATGACTAAACAATAGGGATCACATACCAATTTGTAATCTTATAAAGGAGTATGATCAAGAGACAAGAATATTTTCCAACCTAGACACAAAGCGAGTGAAAGGGTCTCATGTTCCAAAGTGACTCTTCCACAGAATACAGGTTTAGATACATTTCTTTCTGAATTTCCCCCACCATTTCTGGCGAGTACCTCTTTATTTTTACGCAATATTGAGGAGGATAACATATGATTGTAAATGTAAGCTCATCCTTTGGATGAGTCCCTCAAAGTATGTTTAACGAACCCTAAGAAGGAGTGGATCAGTCTCATATGGACCTTTCGATGTTAATTTTAACGAGTCCAAAGATAGAAAACTCAGGGGTTTTCATATTTTGAGAGTCTGAAAAACATTTAAAGAGAACTCTCTCAGTTTTTTTTTCATAAAGTAGTCTGATGAGACCAAAAAATAGATAAACTATCGGTCAACAGATGTTTTCTTCAAATACTTTAATGAGCATGCAAATAACAAGGTTGCTCGACAATCTTTTCATGTTTAGAGAGTCTAAAAAGAGCTTAAAGGGAACTAACAGGGGTTCCTTTTTCGTATAACCTTTACGAGTCTGAAAAAGTGATAAAAGTATACTCGGTTACATTCTCATTCACTTATGAGCATGAGAAAGAACAAATACTAAGCTCGGTAACTTATTCTCATGTATTTACGAGCATGAGAAAGAACAAAGACTAAGCTCAGGATTGTTTTCATTTTTACACAAGCTTTAAAACAAAACAAAACTATGCTTGGGATAGATTTTATTTTTACACAAGCTTAAAAACTAAACAAAACTGTTCTTGGACTTGGTTTCATCTTTACAGAAGCTTAAACCAACGGAAAAATATGCTTGAGGTAGGTGGTTTCATTTTTACACAAGCTTGAACTATAGAAAACTATGCTTGTGACTTCCCAATGCATGGTTGGTACATAGACCCCAGCTTAAGAAGCTAGCGGCTCAACTTCAGCATGAAGTCCATAGGTTGAGGAAAATGCCTCGCAAGCTTCGTTTCATCTAACTACAAAGGAGAATTAAATGAATCTTCAAATACTAGACGAAGGACTTGACTCAAATAGAGAGGGGGAAAACTATTTCATTTTTTAACGAGATTGATACAGAAAAAAGAACTATTCACGTAACCTCTGTTTCATTTTTTAACGAGGTTGCCACAGAGACGAAAAAACCATCCTCGTAAGTGGTTTCATTTTTGAATGAGCTTGAAATTAGAAAACTATTCTCAAGTATGGTTTTATTTTTTAAATGAGCTTGAAATCAAGAAAATCATGCTCAAAGACCTCTGTTTCATTTTTTAATGAGGTTGCCTCAGACATGAAAAAAATATCCTTGTAACTCTCTTCATGATCATGGATTCCAAGAGGAAAATGCTCTGGAATGACACTATGTCAAGGGATGAAACTCGATCATGGCTTCCAAGAGGTCTTCACTGGAAGGAAGAAACACACTCTGGAAGGAAGAAACACACTTTGGAAGGAAACCATGTCAAGGGTTGTGACAGGAGTAAATAGATCATGCTCTAACAACCCTATCGAAGATATCACCATGTCAACTACTGGATCTAAGTCATCATAATTTGAAGCTATGGGAAACAATGCCACATAATTGATCTGTGGTAGGGGTGATTCAATCTTCATATAAGAACCATTCAGGGAGGCAATCCATATGGGGTCAACGAATTAAAGTTGATCAACAGTCACAACTCGTCCATCGTGAGGGAAATATATCACATGAAAAAGAGTAGACACAATATCTTTCATGGCATAGACATAATCCCACCCAAGGAGTAAAGAAAAATCCAAGGGGTCTTGGACTACCATGACGTCAATAAAGACAGTTTTCCCTCCCAATGTTACAGGAAATTGAGGAAGGGTCCCTAAAGGTTGATTGGTTCTTCTGTTAAAAGCTAACATATTCTACGTAACCGACACAAGATGAGGAAAACCCAAAGCTTGTCAAGCAAAAGAGGACAAAATACTAACGGACACACCTTCATCTATCAGTGTCTGAGGAACGTCTCAACCACAAACTTGTACTGTAATCTAGAAAGGAATGTGAGAGGGAAGATGAGGTCCAATTAGCACACCCCAATCAAAATGGATGGCCTCATTACTTGGAGGGGGTTCCACGGGAGAAGGAGGAATACCCACTAGCATGGTAGATTTTGTATCAACGAGAAAAACATGGGTAGTATCGAGTTTAATATCGAGTGAGAGAGTAGGATCGACCGATGACGAGATTGGTTTGACCACTTGGGTTGCATTCTCCAAGGGGAGAATGGGATCAACGCTTGGAAAAGGATTGACCGCTTGGGTTTCAATCTCTAACAGGAGAGTGGGATCAACTGAGGATGGGATCGGATCAACCACTTGGTCTACTAGTTCAACCAAGGACGTGACCATATTGACCACTTGATCAACCGGATTGACCGACGGGGGAACCAGATTGATGATTCCATCAAATATAGGTGGTTTGACAGAAATCTTGTGATAAACAACTGGAAGTTGAGGCTATGAAATAGTCGTGTCTTCCAGTAATTTCAAGGCTTCGTCCATTCGAGGGAAAAGGTGAGTTAGATGATTCCTTGTGCATAACATACACGGGAACTTGACTCTACTTTTCTTCTTCCCAACGGTATCTTGACTAGTTGACAGGAGGTCATCAACATGTTGTTTAGAGGCTAATGACATGGGTTGGCGAGGTTGTGTAGACCATGCCTCTATAACCTTAGATAGACCAGGGTAATCCTTAAGAAGATGGCTACCCTTACAAATCCTGCAAGGGTACTTGGGCTTACGGGTTGTTTGAGTGATCTTGACATCACCAACACTCCCAACATGATCAATAGTAATTGGTTTCTTTCCAACATGTCTGGCAGTGGTTGGAAGTGTGGATCCTTGCTTATTTTTCTTCTTCTTATTCTTCCTTTTCTTCGTCTTCTTATTCACCGAGTTACTAGCTTGATATTTTTCACTCTGCGAAGAAGATGAAATGGAAAAAGACCTTGCAAGTAAAGAAGGTGAAGAAGATCTTACTAGTGAAGAAGGTGAAGGATCAACATGAGGTTGATGTTATTGGGGGAAAGTTTTTACAACCGAAGCACTTATTGCATTGGGGATTACCTGAGTGGAAAACAGTCGCACCGGAAATCCAATCATGAGACCTAGAAGGCTCAAAGTAGCGATGTGAGGAGGACAAATGTTTCCGTAAGAAGAAAAAACAAAAGGTTTCCCTAGAAAAGGGGTTTCTTCATTGGTCATTTCAGGAACTGATGCCATTAAAAATAAAAATCCAACCTAGATTCCACTAGGGAAAACAAACAACACATGCTAAGAAACTAGTAAGCAAGCAAGCAAACAAAACCTTCTCACAATGAATGCACTAGTTGGTGATGAAATCCAATGTCATGGGAACAAAGTAAGAAGGGACTGAGATAGAGCAGATGGAAAAGTTATGTTGATGACCTATTTAACGGACTTACACCCTAGTGCAAGCTCCCACACATAATCATGGGTATACCCTCCAAGGAGCCCGAATGAGTTTGGCCAACGTCGATTCCAGGTACCGTGAAGACTTGCCCCTCCACAGTCACCTCATGTAAAGAACCTAGAGAGATAGGCCACTAAGGTTACCAATTACTACAATGATGCCTGGGGAAACAATCGACAGTCTAATCCACGCGTAAAGGCAGGGTATCTAGCTCGAAATCAACTTGAAAGGCTTCCACTCATCATTGTGGGTATACCTTCAAGCGACCCCCATAATACGTGCAATGTCTACACCAATACCGACAAAGCAAGGTGAGTAACTCTGCCAGTCTCAATGTGACATCATGATTGACCCTTGTGTTAGAAGGGATTCCCAATACAAAATGTAATAAGTGGATTTCATCGCTCCCTAACACAAGATTCTATGTTTGTTTGCAGCTTTGGAAAGTTATATTTCACACCTATTCCAAATCCCTACAACTAATCTAATGTAGGTTTGCTACCTGAAAATATAAAAATGTCTAATAAAATTTTATAAGAGCTTTATTTTTAAGGTTGTTGTTACTCAAAAGGAAGATGGTGTGGACACTATGGTGTTTTGACTGACTTGAAAGTTATGCAAAGAGATGAAGATGCAATCTTTTAATTTCGATGAAAGCTATGTTACGAGAAGGAGAAAACATTTATCATTCCCATATGCACAATGTCCCAAAATTTTAAAACTCATCAATATCAATATCTTCAAGAAATGATACAAAGAGATTGTACACCAATAGACCAAAAAAATGCCAAGAATCATGCAATTTTTGTACTTCAAATGTAAAGATGCCCCCAATCTAATATAAAGAAAGAAATTAAATCTTTTTTTTTCAAAACTTTCACTAAAAGCAATCATGAATTTTCTTAAAACAAAGAAACCCAAACTAAAAGTTTTCTTTTAAAGAGAACTATTCAGAAGAAATCTGATCTTTCCCTAAACAATCCTAAAGAAAACACAGGCTTTGTAATTGAAACACACTCAAAGAAAGAGACTAATCCTTCAAAACCAAACGAAGCAAAGATGGCTACAATCAACTCAAAGAATGTCAAGCAGACTGTAAACAGATCAATACATGTTCCAAAAGTTCAATCTAGCGGATCAAAGAAAATCTGGGCATCAAAAGGTAACAAGACCCAATCCAAAAAAAATAAAATTACAAACAATTTCGTATCCTATTAGTGAGGTGCAGTACGAAAATTAGGCATTTTTGCAGCCTAGACACAGGTAGGGTGCGAGAAGGTCTCACTGGACTGAACAATAGGGTGTGAAAATCAAGGGTTTTCGCAGGCTGTATACAGGTGAAGTGCGGGAATGTCTGTAATCAAAAGGAATTTGGAAAAAGGACAAAGAGTCTAAGTGAAATTTCAGATCCAAAGAGTTTGGATGGATCTCCCATAGACTTAGAGACCAAAAAACAAGAAATCAAAGCAAGGGAAACTAGACTAACTAGGAAACAATCCGTTCCCCAGTGGAGTTGCCAATTTTTGTTAATGGATAAATTGGTAGGTGCAGACACTAACTGATCTCCATAGATCCACCTATATGTAGAACAAAACACACCAAAACATGATGCTTTTCTTTAAGTTTTAAATATTGAATTTACTAACTAAAGAGGGATAGGTGACATACCATTTAAATGTTGCTTCCTCTCGCCATCGCCATCCTAGCTCCGTTCCAACACTCATACAATGATGATCCTGCAACAGAACGCAACCAACCAAAATGATAGTGATAGCATAAACTCAATACAAACCTATGTATGTGATCAAGGAATCATACAATAAAACACAACAAGCTTTATAAGAAAGAATTATATTACTGTATCATATTAAATGTGAAGGAGAGATTACAACCGTGGCCTTGATGTCGTAACGTCCCTTCCAACTGTCCTTCGTTCCCCACACACTTCCACTCCAAGAATTATGAGAGCATAGATCTGATAATATTCACAATCTATCTTGACAAAGTGGCTCATCTAGCCAAGCTAACAATCTCCAAAGCTCAATCCAATCCAAGCTAATCCCAAAAGCTAACTTTCTCCATGAGAGCTCCTCTCCTTTTATAAGTTGAAGAGAATAAGGTGAGGAGGTTAGGATGATCCCACTAAATCATGAAATCAAGTAAGATCCAAACCATACAGATGCCACCTCACCATGGAAGTTTCTCCTTCTAGAAGCATCGATAAGATGCTCATTTTTCCCACGTATGGGCATTTTTTCACCCTAGCTATAGTGCATCATGCAAAAATCCTCTTTAATAGGGTTTTTACAAAGGAAAATTCAACTTCTTTTCTCAAGAAAAGTTCTTCTCCCTTCTTTCTTCAGGAACTCAGGCCACTGACCCCTCTGAAGGAAACATATAGGTTTACATCATTAACGGTCATAGGGATGACAAAAATAATGTGTAACAATCATCCATTTCTATCTATTGATCCTTTTTCAACGATTCCTTCCATGAATGGATTGCATACATTCATAATGGTGCTAGAATGTTTTGTGATAGTCATGCCACATACCATTGTACAAGTAATATTCCTTCTATTACATAAGGAATTTGACTTAACAGATATTTGAATTTTTTATCATATTCACAGATGGTTTCTCAATGACTTTGTTTGATCTCTTTCAGTTTTTTCTCGGCCAAGTGGATTACATCTTGTGTTTTAAAGAATGTGAGGAAACTTTATTTTATCTCTACCTTCGATCATTGTTGATTGTCTATGAAATTCATGAGCCAGGTGAGGGCCTTGGCTCAAAGTGTGGCACCAAATTGTGTCATTTGTTTGTCTTCATTTGTAATATCTATTGCATCACAAAATATCTCACAAATGAACCGATGTCGTTTGGGATATTCATCACATTTGTATATTGGAATATGGTTGAGTCTCATTGTCTCTTTCTTGGGGTTTATGGGAATTGGGACTATTGCAATATTTTGATTTGAAGTCGAATGGGAAGTCAATACGACCTGACTTTGGGCAGTCAAAATCTAAGTATTCAACTCGACTAATATGATCTGCAATTTTTCTTTATTCATACCATATTATAGTGCTAAATTGCATTTGTTCTCTCCTTAGGATTATATCATATTTCTGACAACCTTTACCTATATCTTCTATGATTATTCCTCTTGGAGGTTGTATTGATTCATTTTCACTATCTCTCAATTTAGAATCTCCAAGAAGTAAATTCGATAGGGGGGAAGAGTCTGAAATATATCTTATGTGGAGGAATCTATCCTATGCTCAATTTTAAATATTTTCTTGTGCTTTGATTAGAAGCGTGTCTCTTATGTGACCATCATTGTCATTTCAACACTATACCTTCAAGGATTGAGTATCCACATGAAGTCTCTGACGAAGGAAGTCTGTAATGCATGGGATAGGAATTCTTATGGGAGAATGTTGAATCATAGGTATTGACTCATAAATCTCCATCATATCAAATTTTTCAATTGCTTTCTAGGTGCCACTGACTTCCATACTCACTTGCAAGCTTGTATTCCTCCCAGGTGTTGTCAGGGTGCTCTCTAGTGATGCTCTAATGAATTTTCACACCTAGGTAGGTTTACAATGTGAACTTATGGGATCCCTTTTGTTTTGTAACTCTTCTCACCTCCTTTTCCTTTTTTCCTCCCACATTCTTTGAATATCATTT
This sequence comes from Picea glauca, assembly GCA_000966675.3. Lineage (NCBI taxonomy): Eukaryota > Viridiplantae > Streptophyta > Pinopsida > Pinales > Pinaceae > Picea > Picea glauca. Next base: position 381,788 of record JZKD02S1675111.1, read on the forward strand.
GAGGGTTTATAGGTCTGTGTCCATCGTCCAAACTTGTTACCTGTTTCAATTATCTTCCTCTTGACTTCAGAAATTTTAGAATTTGGTGGAATTGAATCCACTTATATCATCTCATGGATTGTCCAAACCCCATCTCTGGAATGAATTACTTGAGGTTGGCAATGTTTCTCATTCTTCTTGTTCTCATTTATTTAAAAAATATTCCTAGGCTTCTCTTGTGTCTTTGCAATTAGCTTCGAGAAAATCTTCCCACTCTTCTTGATTTTCTTCCTAGTTTGAATTTGGTGGAGGATTAGCCAAGATGGGTCAATATTCAACAATGTCTCTTAATCCCTTGTGTAATAGAAATTTATGAAGTGTATTATTCCATATATAAATAGTATGCAGAACATAAATATTTTAGCTAGAAATTGCAGAAAAACAATGATATAACCATAATAATACCAAAATAACACCAGAAAGAGCACCTTGATTAATGATAGCAATATTCACTTGCCTCTTCGGGGGGGGAACCTTCAGCAGAGCAGAGATCTATTACAATAATATCCAAGAAAAAACTTGTCATACCATCTACTCCTATTTATACTAAAAATGTCTATCCAAAAGAACAATCTAGAGGGAGATCCTTCTAGAAGCATAAGTTTCTATCAGGTCTTCTTACATTTGAATTACTCTTCTTTATTGATAGGCCTTATTAATATTGGCCTTTATTACATCGAAATATATTATTCTACCTACATGAGGGGTTAGGGAGGTTAGGTCCCTAACATGTTCCCCCCCTTAAAAAAATCCTTGTCCTCAAGGGTTGGGATGAGGAAATTGTTGCAGAATGGTAGTTGGTTCCCAAGTAGAATATGTTGGATTTATGTCTTTCCATTGGACTAACACTTCCATGATTGTTCACTGACGTAGATGATGTTCATGCTAGTCCATAAATTCTTGTGGCTGCAACTAGATGGAGCCTTCTTCATCCAACTCGGGAAGGTTGGTTTGAGTTTGGCACTTAGTTCCAATCACCTTCTTTAAGGAGACATGAAAAATAGGATGAAGCTTATAATTAAATGGAAAACCTAACTGAAAGGCCACCTATCCTACACACTTGAGAATGGTATAAGGACCATAAAATTTCGGCACTAGTTTCTGACAATGGCCAGCCTTAAGGGAAGTTTTCTTATAAGGTTGCAGTCGAAGAAACACCTGGTCTCCTTCAACAAATTGATGTTCAGAGTGACCTTGATCTGGCTATTGATTCATGCGATTTTGGGCCATGACCAAATTCTCTTTGAGGGTACGGAGAATAACCTCTCGAACTTTAAGCATTTGGTCCTAGACCTTCGATACACCTGACAATTATGAGACAAATGAAGGTGGATTTTATTTATATCCTCCTTCAAAAGGAGTCATGCGGGTAGTTGTATGGTAAGAAGTGTTGTACCACCATTTAGATAGTGGTAACCATTGAGCCCATTGATTTTTCCTTTCTGATGCAAAAAAACTCAAATATGTTTCCAAACACTTGTTGACAACTTCAGTTTGACCATTATTCTAAGGATGATAAGTTGTGTCGAGATGCAATTGTGTGCCCTGTAGCCTAAATTATTCTTGCCAAAAATTGTTGATGAAAGTGGGGTCTCGATCAGAAACAATAGAATAAGGCATGCCATGAATCTTGAAGACCTGATCCATGAAAATTTGAGCCACCATGGAGGCAGTAAATGGATGTTTAAGAAAATAGAAATGCACATACTTGGAAACACGATCAATGACCACCATGTTGATTGATTTATTGCTCAATTTAGGTAATTCCACAATAAAATCCATAGAGATATCCCTCCAAATAGTAGTTGGAATCAGAAGCAGTTGTAGTGTGCCAGGATATTTGAATATTTAACCCTTGTTGCATTGACAAACATCACATTCTACCACAAAATTGTGAATGTCCTATTTCATACCATCCAAAAAAATGAACATTTGACCCGGTCATAGGTTTTGGTAAACCCTGAGCATTGAATTGTGGGTGTAGCATGAAGCTCAGAAAGTACCGTGGATTTAAGTTGTGATTGTTTACTTAAACACAAACGACCTTTGTAGTGAATCTCATCATTGTGCCAAGAGTACCCTGGGGAAATAGAAGAATTGGCTTGTAATTGTTGGATCAGATGTGAAAATTTGGGATCTTGTAGCCATTCATGGTGAACAACTTGGAGCCAATCTAGTACAATGAAGGAGAGGGAAAAAATGGACCCTTTATCTTCATATTTTCTTGAAAGTGCATCAACAACCACATTGACTTTTCCTATCTTATAAATTATCTCATAATCATATCCAAATATCTTAGTCATCCATTTGTTTTTCTCCCAAGAGGAAGGGTGTTGTTCCAGAAAATACTTGAGGCTTTGATGATCTGCCTTAATTTGTAAGCGCTACCCCAATAGATAAGGGCGCCAAAGATCAACTGCATGCATAATAGCCAACATTTTGTTTTCATAGATTGCTTGGCCCAAATGTCACTCTGATAGTTGTTTGCTAGTAAATGGAAAAAGGATGACCATATTGCATAAGGAATGCTCCAATTCCTATCGCGGAAGCATCACATTCCAGGACAAAGGTCTTTGTGAAATCAGGAAATCTAGGACTGGAGATGTGCACATGGCCTCCTTCAAGGTTTGAAAGGCTTGATCAGCCATGAGAGTTGAAGTGAAATAATTATTTTTAAGGAGAGCAGTGAGAGGTGCCACAATATTTCCATAATTATTAAGAAACTTGCGATAATAACCTATTAAACCCATAAATGCACACAAGCTTTTGAGAGTTTTCGAGCGAGGCCAATCTTGCATAACTTCAATCTTTTTAGGATCCACCCTCACACCTTCCTTGCCAACAATATGACCCAAGTACTCGACTTTCGAGGCACCAAAAGAACATTTAGATTGTTTGAGGAAAAGTTGGTGCTTAGAGAGTAGATGTAGAACTCGATCTACATGAGCAAGATGGGTTGTCCAGGTTTTACTATAGGTGAGGATATCATCAAAGAAAACTAAGACAAAATGATAGAGAAAAGGACGAAAGACATGATTCATGAGGCTTTGAAAAGTGGAGGGAGCATTACACAAGCCAAAGGGCATGACCAAAAAATCATAATGTCCCTCATGATTTTGAAATGCAGTATTAGGAATGTATGCCTCGTTTGTATGTATCTGGTGGTATCTAGAACAAAGATCAAGTTTAGTAAAGAATTGGGCACCACTCAATTCATCGAAGAGGTCATCAATGAGAGGAATGGGAAATTTTTCTTTGATGGTGAGTTTGTTGAGGGCATGGAAGTCAAGACACATGTTCCAAGAGCCTTATTTCTTAGGTACCATGACCAAAGGAGAATAGTAGGGGCTCGTACTAGGACAGATAAAACTCGCGGTGAGGAATTCTTGAACAATTTTCTCAATTTCATTTTTTGGGGAAAAGGGATGATGATAGGGATGAAAATTTGGAGGAAGGATGTTGGGGAAAAGGGTAATGGAATTATTATGAACACCATGGGAAGGAGGAAGTCCTTGTGGAGTGGAAAAAAGAAATTGATGTTTGGAGAATATGGATCGGAGGTCCTTTGGCATAGAGGGTGTCTCAGTGGTGTGAATTACATGGAGTTGCACAATAATGCCATAATAACCTTTTTTGAGTAGAGTTTCCAGGCGATGGGAAATGATGATATCTGGGGAACCAACACTTATTACTTGGAACTTACATTGTTGGCCCTCTTGATTGAATTGCATGGTTAATTCCTTAAAATCCATGAGAATGCGACCTAGAATCCATAGCCATTATGCACCCAACACAATGTCACAACCTCCCATGTTGATAGAAAACATATGAGATTTCATGTGGTACTGACCAATTTGGGTACACACATTTTCACAACGCCCCCCACATTTCATGGACCCGCCATTAGAAATCATAATTTGAAAATTATTGACGACACAAATATAACAATTAGTTTCTTGGGCAATGCAGCAATGCATAAAATTATGGGTGCTTCCACTGTCAACAAGGGTGATGACCTTCCAATGCTTAATGTAACCAATTATCTTGAGGATTTGGGTAGCAAAGAACCCAGTGAGAGCATTCAGGGAAATAACCGGTTCAACTTCGGAAGGGTCAGAGGGTGGGGTCATGTCAGTGGGTTCAGGTAACTCGACCAAAGGGGGGACTCAACATCGTATTCTGAAACATCCTCAAAGATGGCCATAAAAATATTTTGTTCCTTATACTTGTGCACAGGAAAATATTTCTCATCGCAATTATAACAAAGGCCTTTGAGTTGGAATTTAACCATTTCTTCCATGGTTAATTTATGGATCTTTAGTGGAGTGGAAGGAGGAGTGGGAGTGATTGGTTTAGGGCAAGGAATAAAGGATGGTTTTTGGGTTTGAGAAGAGACAACCTATTGTGCTTCCTTATCTTTTTTAGTAGCTTCCACCCAACTCTGAGGCCGAACCATGAAGACATGGGAATGAATCTCATCCTTGAGGCCATTGATAAAACATTCTCGAAAAAAAGCATCAGACATGCCCTCTATATAGAAATTCAATCGCTCAAAAGTGTCTATAAAGTCTTCCACTATGCCAAATTTTTTCAACTTGGTCAAATGTCCTAAATGGTTAGTGTCAGTGTCAAAGCGTTCAAATATCTGCCACAAATTATATCCAAGACACATACCCTTGGAGGTATTTTTTCTCCATTTCCACGGTTTCCAATGTTCTTGATTTAGATGGAGAACACCATACCGGAGTTTGGCCAACTCATATGTAATGCCATACAAAGGGAAATAATTTTCCATTTGAGTTACCTAGCCAGTGGGATATGAGCCATCAAATTTGTTCACATCCATACATGAAAGGCGTAGCTCATACTGAAATTGATGGGACTAAAAAGTCGGGGAATTAGAGGACGTTTCACCTTCAAAGTGAAAAGGTGGGTCAGAGGAGGGAATATCTATAGGGATATTCAAATTGGTGTAGATTGTGCTAGTGAAGGATGAAATTTGGATAGCGAGGTCCTATTTGATGGTTTCCACTTTGGCATCTATGGAGGAATGCATGTTTTTATTGACAGTGAAAAAATTGGCACTGAGTTGCCACACTTCCCATTGGGTTTCTATGAAATTAGAGGACAAGGAATTGAAGCGAAATTTCAATTCTTGGCTACGGGTGTGGTCCATGATGAAGAGGGAAAACTAAAAGGGATGGGTGGGACCACACAAAAATGGGTTATGGGTGAAGTGTATCACAATGAATAGGGAGATGAGGGGAATCCAATGAGGTAAGGCCCAAACAAGGGTTTTGGAAGGGGGTCGAGTCCACGGAAACAAATTTTGGTGAGAAATGATAGGTATGACTGCGATAAGGATGAAGAGAAGAATCAAATGGGATAGGGCTCAAATAATGGTTCCAACAGGATCCTACAGAGTTATACTCCGATCTGAATTCATTTTTTACTCCTATGGAGTTATACTCCAATCTGAAGAATATTATAGTGTTGAAATGCCCAAATTCTTAATAGGAAGAAATGTGTAGTAATTTGACAACCTGAATGCAAGAGGCACAGTTGCACGACCATAGATATTATCAGTTTTTTTTTTTGTTTTTGTCCCAAGGGTTAGGGCATGCAGGGTGTCGACCGGAAGGGTTTTCCCTATGCTATATCTCTTTGATATCCGTGTGGGTTCCAATAGTAGTACTCGGCCAATTAACTCATCGAAACAACTAAGGATTCTAGATCATTCCCTTAGCTGTACTACCCGACTACCCAGGTAATAGAGAGTATCTTCCTGAGTGTTGTTCTCAGTGGCACTGTAGAAATCAAGCGGTCGATCAGTTTATCTATGGAGGGATTCGAGAGATCTAGGCTGATCTGTATACATGTGTTGTCTAATGTGCTACCACTCAAAGGGGTACCAACAAGGGTTACAAGGGTGGCCAACATATTTTCTCTTAAGTACCACTTGTATTTCCTACGTGTATGACTCCCCAACCACAATTTTATTCACGTAATGACAAATCTATGTAGCTTTAACACACCAAAATACGTCTCTACCCTGAAAAAAAAATCAACCCACAATTTTCTGCCAAGGAAAGTGCTCTAATACCACTTGTAGTATTCTAGATATAAAATAGTATGTAGAACATAAATGTTTTATCTATAAATGATAGAACAACCATGATATAACTAGAACAATACCAGAATAATACTAGAATAACACCAAAAAGAGCACCTTGATTAATGATAGCAATGTTCACTTGCCTCTTCAAGGGGGAAACCTCCAGCAAAGAAAATCTTTATTAGAATAATATCCAAGAAAAAAATTCTCATACCCTCTAATCCTATTTATACTAAATTTGTCTATCCAAAAGAACAATCTAGAGGAAGATACTTCTAGAAGCGGAAGCTTCTATTAGGTGATCTTACATTTGACTTATTCTTCCTTATTGATAGGACTTATAAATATTGGACTTTATTACATGAAAATATATTATTCTACCTATGTTAGGGGTTAGGGAGGTCATGTCCCTAATATTAAGCAAGGATGTGATGGTGCAAAGGAAACCGTTGTGCAAGTCAGTGTAAATTTGTTTTTAACATTTTCGACCGATGACCTGCCTTCGATTGATAATTCTTCGATATAATCACATACGATTCTTTCAAACCACTCATTCAAGTTGGTTCTTCCTTCATTTATTATTTTTTTCATCAATTATTCATCTAGAGTGAGTTTTCACATAAGGTGATTGATTAAGATATTCGAATAGTGCTTCTGGAATAGCTTCTAGGAATCATTCATGTATTTCTCAGAAGAAATTTGTGCATACCTTTGCTAGCACCAATTGATTCCTCCTTTCATAATTTTTGATGTAATTATTAATTTTGTGCTCCCACCATTCATGTATGTCTTCCAAGAATAACATGTATGTGATTTTTACTTTATACGTTCCCAAGTTCAGAATTACCGGCAACATAACCAATGTTGTAGTCTGTGGGAAAGTATGAGAGGTTACCAATAGTTCCTTACACAGAGAATAATATGTTACAACATTATATATAAGAACACATAGAGACACATTGAAGCATACAAAAGTAATGGGAGAACCATCAAATTCACTTTATTATATGGATAGACAAATTTCTTCTTTCTCTATTACATAATCACAGATACATATACATGTCATACAATTACTAGTTGGTTATAGTTCTTAACTATTTGGTCGCTCGACTCTAACTATATGTTTGACTGACTCCTCTATCTGATTTCTATAGTCAAATTGATAGGTTGATTGATAGGTCTATTAGACAGAGTCTATTGTCCCCTACAATAGTTGGGAAAATGTTGTCCATGCTCCCTTCTTTAAACGCATCAAGGGTGGGTATTGGATTTTTGAACCAATTAGTATTCCCTAAAGGAATGAAGTCCTTAGCTTCTACCACAAAAACATTTGTGTTATCATTGGTTTGAAAATCATCCCAAGGAAGGAAGAATGAACAATAGTGCATTTCATCCCATGGGTAGTCAGTTGCCATCATGGCCTCAAGAATGTGTTCATCAGAATGGAAGACATGGGACATAAAAGGATATATTGCGTTATGAATAGGTAATTATATTCTAATGATGTTAAATGTCACACACGAGTTGGACATAGTGTCAAGAGTCGAAGAATAAAAAACTATTGAGAGAGTGCAAGCAAATGGGGCTTGTGGGATAATGGTGTTATGTTCATCAGGAACAATTGGTTCAACTAAAGGGAGTGGTCCTTTAGTGGAATAAAGGTAATAGATATGTACACATGCATGACTATATGTGTTTCTAGGAGGAGGGAGAATATATTTCCAAGGGTTTTCCAGTGAATTAGGAGGGGTTAGAGGAAGGTTATCCAATTACAATTGTATTGGGAAGCTAGAGGAAAAGGGGTATTATTTTATACTCCTAAATGGGTGGGTAAGGTATGTCTTGAGGGGTGGTCGCAATTCTTAGGGGCCTTGATGTATGGGGGGCTACCCTAAAATTGTTAATGGAAGTCATTCTTCGAGTGGGATGTGCAATAATTAATGGATACCTATAAGTGAAATGGTCCATTTGACCACATAGTGCACATGGGAAAATATGACCTTCATTTATCGAGGTGGATACATAGTAGATATTGGGAAAATCGACCTAGTTGAGTATCGATGGTTGTGGTACTATTGAATTGGGTTCAATAAAGGATGTATGTTGAACTATTGCCAAGGTAGTTGGACAATGGTGAGTGTAATGGCCATATTGTGATCATATAACACATGAAAATATGGTACACAATGATTTATTACATGTGGGGTTCGATTATTGAGTAGGTGTGGTGGATGTGTCTACTGGGGTGGGAAATAATGTTGTTTCTTGGGTGAGATGGATAAGGTTTCTTAACTCTGGAAAGGTAGGACATAATTTTGTGGGGTGACTTGGTGCTTCACATAATGCACATGAGGGTTGGACTCAGGGGATGGATTAAGTATTTCCCTAAAATTTCTTCTTCTTAGCCCCTGAGTTGGTATCCCTTCTCCGATTTGGTTGAGGAAAGGGTGGTTGACCTATAGTATGCATGGGTAAAATGCAATTGTTTGAGTGGAAAATGATGGTACTAATATTGGTACCATAAATGTTGGGTCAAGATACCAAACATGGATAACTATTACCATATTGGGAAGGGTGAGGGTGGATTATACCTAATATGTTGTTACTCTCGATGTTGGATAGAAGAATAATATTTGTGATAGGGATGGAGGAAGAGTGTGACACTATGGTAGATTTCCAGTCATGAGGAAATCCTCAGAGGAAGACTTAGGTGTGGATCTCTTAGGGAAAAGCTGAGGGATAGGATTTGTAGGAGGAGACAAATAATTTGGTTCTATCATGATAAAAGTGATGACACATACATGGAAAAAATTTGAGGGTGATAAAAGAGGTGGGTCTCCCTGATAAGTGCCCAGGGGCGATGGGTCCTAAAACATTCCATGACCTATCTCTATGACTAGCGAGATGTATGATTGTGACCTATGAAGGGAAGTATATTATCTAAATATAGGGAAGGGTGGGGTTCATAATGTGTTAGCTGGTTGAAAATATTCCCATTATGGTGTTATATCATGGTGCAAAACACTGATGAGGCCACTACCTTCATGGAATACACGTAACTACGTATGAGTAGGATATTATAATCCAAACGGGCATCGATGACCTTGATATCTATCAAGACTATTTTTCCTATTAATTCAATGGGAACATTTTAAAAAATCCCTTCGAGTTGAGATGAGAGGCCATCATAAGCCCAAAGAGTAATATCATAAGGGGTAAGCTTAGGGGAGGATATCTTTTTCCAGAAATTTTTGAACATTATTCATATGGATGCACCTTCATATATGATTCACCTATGAACAACGATATTACAAATTGCAATGAGGATTTGGAAAGCTACTAATAAGGGAACCAAGGATCTGAGTTGTCTAAGTTGAAAATGATGAGGCATGAGTCTGAAAGGTCAACTACCCCCAATGTGGATAGCAAGGCCTTCCTTTACAAAGGATAGGTTTGCAAAACCTCAAGGACTAACATCGCCACATGGGATTGAGCCAATTAATTAATAAGGATATAGTTGTGTGTTTCTCTGGCATGTGCGTTATGAGTAGTGCACTATAGAGGTCCTCATGGTACCCTTAGGGTAGGGTCACTACTGGGATATGGGATAATCAGAGGGAAACTTGTTGGTAATTGGGGTATGTTTGATGTGGTCATAGTACAGTCAAGAGGCATGTTGTACTAACAACTGTGAGTTTGGGGAAGGACCTCATCCTCTGATGTAAGAAGAATGTTACGGGTTGCAATATTTCCTTCTTGACCTTGTCCTATGCTAGGGTATTGACCCATCTGTCATGGAGGGGGACCAATATATTTCTCCATAGCTACCACACCTTGATGGGGGAATCGGTTATGAAACATTTATAGTGGTGGGGGTTGAGAGATGTTTTGGGGAACTGATAGAGAACCATGTGGGGCATGGGGTCCAAGGGTGTTCATAGAATCTTTGATTCCCTTACGATTGTATATCTAGGGGAAGGGGTGAGTATAATGGCCATACTCACCATATAATGCATAGGGAAAGTTAATTCAAAGGTTGTTATTTTTTTCGTATCGTTGTTGTCCATTGGTGGTGCCAGTATTTAGGTTTTGATTACATGCATTAGGATTTCCCCCAATTGGTGGATATTACTTTTGAGGTTTGTCCCCCTGTCCTAGGTTAGCATTGACTTTATTTTTTCATTTCTTCTTCTTATTGTTCTATAATGTTTTAGGGATAGTTGTATTTATTTTTACAAAATATTGAACTTTCTAGATGGGTAAAGGTTTGGCAAAGTTGATCCCAACTTGCAGTTGTCCACGTGTTGGTATCGCATTAGACTGTGGGGGGCCAGAGAGGGTATAGTATGGATTTTTCTATCATGGAGTTCCATATGGGTTATATGATTTGGAAATTCCTCCATTACAACCTGGTTTATATGAAGGCCCTTGCATATGCTCCAAAATATGATACTTTGTTGGGGTATGAGATTCATGAGTTGGGAGGGGTTGTGCTTGCCAACTATTGAAAGAGGGGGTGATGAGAATGTGGGAGTGGGTGTGTATGGTGTGCATATAGGAGGAGGATAGTATGGAACTCCTCCATAGTGATTGGTACCATCCGGAGGTGCATGGGTACCATAAGGGTTTATATGGGTGATGGCTCCAATGACTACATCCATGGAATGGAATTTTCTAGATATTTCATGACAGAATGGAAGGTGTAGTGGAGAATTGAGGAATTTGTAGAGGGTCCCTGACCAAGAATAAATCAAGTTGAAGTGATGGGCCTTTGTGATGGCCTCTTCTTCAAATTGTGGCATAGTGGTGGCTATGTCTTTGGTGATGAGTGGTACCGAATATTTCAGGAAACAATTTGGGCATAATTTCAGAGTGGTTTCATTTTTACACAGACTCTCTCATTCATCCCACTTATGGATATGATCCACGATGTGGGTAGAATTTTTTTGAAGAAAATCTGAGAGGATTTTTAAGCTCGTGTCATGAGATGTTGGTATTTGAAAGAAGGCTAATAAATCATTGGCTAAATATGTGAAGGGAACACAAGAACCTAATGTTTCATCCACGTACCATTTGACAGATTATTTGAAATAGTCGTAGGCACATGGAATCATTGGTGATGCTATTTGATGAGCACCAAAGACAAAAAAATCATGCTGTGTTTAGATAGGTATTCACCCAATTTTGCATCAAATTTAGGAATATTTGATGGTAGTTTGATGAGCATGTTTGGCCAAGATAGATTGTGTAAAATTGGATCACTTATGAGCTTTTTCATATATGGGATATTTAATGAGGCTAATTATGGAAGGTTCTATGGTCTTACCATGTTGTGTGATGGTCCATAGCCAATTCTTGAGGAGGAAATGATATGAGTGAGTTGTTGTGACTATGTATGCCAAACAATGTGGAACCAAACAAAGAAGAATTGATAACCACTACACCCAAAGGTGAGTGGGGGGGTATAATAAAGGATGTGGTAAGACCAATAATACCTCCCAACACTGGGGGAGGCCTTGCAATCGTTTGGAATGTTGGATATTTAGTAGATACACTATTATTCCAAACTAGAAACAAAGTGTCTGACTTTGGTAAATGTGAAAGAATCAATGACAAGTGATTTTTAATTGAATATGGCCTACTCTAACTAAGGACTAATAGTTGTGTATGTTTTAAGAAATGAATGAGAATAACACACACATATATAACAACTATAAAGTAAAATTTTGGTTAAGTAGGTTGGGATATTATCCACGTGGGGGATGATAAAAATGCATTTTTCCTATAGACTTATCATCCTTCCTCTCAATTGTCACTAGGCCTTCCAAGATATCTCGAAAATGGGGTCTCAAGCCATCAGATGAGAACTAGTGAAAGGTGTGAAATAGCAGTCGTAATGAAGGATAAATGGGGCATATGCTATAAGAGCTGGTGATATTTCCCAATAAACCTTCAAAATATGAAATAGATGCAGTTGCAGCCCACAACTGTCATCTGTGTAGGAAAACCTAGTTTTTTGCCACTAAGTTACCTCGTTTATCATACCACTTGGATGGATAGGTAGGAATTTGAATTCCTAGTTAGAGTTATTTAATAAATTTGTTTATTTTTGGGGACTAGGAAACCCTTTACTCACATCCTAGTATGCTCTTCACCTCACATTCCCTCGAGTAACCTTAGTGAATTAGAATGTAGTGTATAAGTCATTCTTCCATCTCCCTTGCATCAAACAACATAGGACATAATTTAAAGTAATAAGTAAGCACCTCATAAATGTCCACATATTGTATTTAGGTTTCCATGCTTGTTTTTTTCTCATCACACTAGTAATTAGGTGAGGCCAAATCCATTTAGAAACCTCATTGTTTTCTTTGCAAAGATAGGAGCCAAAAATGTTGTAAGCACCCCAAATGTCACCATCATCACACAATCTAGTATGGTTTCATTTTTTTTTTTGCTAGAAAACACTCATGAAATTTAAAGGATTTGAAAGGACCCCACATGTCCACATATCTTACAACCTAGGCCTCAATTTTCCAATTTTGCAAGGATTGCACAAATTTCATGGTTGAATTAAAATGTAAGTCACCCCATGAAGTCCACATGCTACAAACATAATCACTATGTTTTGTTCACAATAACATCTTGCACACACAAGACTGCCACACATATATAGTTTTCTAAAAATTTGAATTCAATCTTACTACTCTCTTCTCCCTACGCTCATAAGAGATCTAGGAGAATCAAAAGGGTGAGAAATATTTAGCCAGTTAAGTGATAATGTAGGCCACTAAAATGACAAACAATGAGTTAAAGTTTTAATTAACCAAACAATATGCAAAATATGAGGAATTATGTGAAACTAAATGCATAAAAAACAAGGTGCAAGAATTGATGAAAGAAACAAAAACTAGTTACCAACAAACAAGGTCTTTGATGGATGAAGGAAACAAGAATTAGTTACCATCAAATAACATAGGACATAATTTAAAGTAATAAGTAAGCAACTCGTAAATGTGCATATATTTTCTTTAGGTTTCCATGCTTGTTTTTTGCAAATCACACTAGTAATTATGTGAGGCCAAAGCCATTTGGGAACCTCATTGTTTTCTTTGCAAAGATAGGAGCTAGAAATGTTGAAAGGACCCCAGATGTCCACATCATCAAACAATCTAGGATAGTTTCATTTTTTTTTCGAGAAAACACTTAGGAAGTTTAAAGGATTTTAAAGGACCCCACATGTCCACATCTCTTACAACCTAGGCCCAAATTTTCTAATTTCACAAGGATTACAAAAATTTTGGGGTTTAATTAAAATGTAAAGGACCCCTTGAAGTCCACATGCTACAGACATAATCACTATTTTTTGCTCACATTCACATCTTGCACACACAATACTTCTACACATCTATAGGTTTCTAAAAATTTCATTTGAGTCTTAGTATGCTCTTCTCCCTATGCTCATAAGAGATCTAGGAGAATCATAGGGGTGAGAAATATTTAGTTAGTTAAGTGATAATGTAGGCCACTAAAACCATAGACAATGAATTAAAGGATCAATGAACCAAACAATATGAAAAATATGAGGAAGTATGTGAAACATAATGCTTAAATAACAAGGTGCAAGTACTGATGAAAGAAAATAAGAAATAGTTACCAACGAATAAGGTCTTTGATTGATAACACTATAGAGGTGATGAGAGTACATGTGGTCTCCCCTTATCCTCCCCAGGAGTTATCTTTGCACTCCCAACATAATATCTCTTTCTCTCTCTCTAATACAAGTGATGAGGCATGAAAAAGTTAATGGAACTCACAAGTGACAAGAATTCCAATGCACCAAGAAGCTAAGGCTGGGACATGGAAGATAAGCTTAGGAGAATAATGAAAATCCTCAAAACTTAAATGAGCAGCCTAACCTTGCATTGATTTTTCATTGTTGAATGAATACTTATGGATTTATTAAATAGCATCCCTCCAAGCCTTTAATTAACCAATTTTGAGTGTGAACTGAAGCTCTCACATGCAATGGAGTGTCTTTGAATTTAGATTTTCTTGGTTTGAGGAGTTGTCTTCTGAATTGGTGTGACATGAATTGCAGTAGGTGCCATCATTGCATTGATTTTTCTAGATCCAATTGGAATTGAGTGAAATTGTGCACCTCGTGCTAGTTTCATTTTGTTAATTCATGTTAATGTGTGACATTTGGGTGAAACTTATTTTGGAAGGTCACGCTAAAGTGCGCTGATAGCACAAATTTTATTTTGGAAAGTCATGTAGTTATTGAAACCTACTTTCCATAGTTTCTTTCTATGATGAGTGAGGTGTATCAATATTGTGGGTATGCATTTTGGTGTATTGAATTGATTACTTCTCTGGTGATCAATTGTATTTCATGGTGAGAGATTTTCAGGTGATAACATTGATATTAAGGCATCCTAAAGTCAAGTATGAGTAGCCTAGGATGGCCTCTATAATGCTTCATTTCTCCTTGTCTAGAAAACCTAGGTGACATTCCATTGAGGCTCTAAGGATTATTTATGACAATAAATGGTCCTTTGAAATTATGGTTTAATCATTTTAACATTATTTTTTACTTTTTTCTTTTAATGGTTACTGATGCCATGAGAAGGTGGTGTAGGTAGTTTGAAGCTTCATCTTATGTGAATTTCCCATTCTGATTTAATCATATTCTTGTACATGCTTATGATTTCATTTAAATTTCATCTTTCTGTTCATTCCTCACTTGGTAGGAAATTTAACAAGATGTCCTTTTAATGGGTTAAATGTTATTTCATTAACTGGTTTTAATGGATTTGAATGTATTACCGGTCCTATTTGATTGTATGTTTTATTGATCTATATTTTTTCCTAAAAGGGATTTTCTTTGGAGGGCTTGTTGATTTCTTCTGTGTTGGTTTGAATTGTCATTTCACTACAACATTGAGAAATGAATGGTTGACCGTAATAAAAGAGCCTATAGTCACATTGTATCTTCTTGCTTTCTCAAAGCATTCATGGTATTCACACTTGTTTTATACATGATAGACATGACTAATAATGGTGGTTTCGTCTCTCCTTTACATTACTTCTACTTAATGCTCCTAATGTTTAATAATGATAATTCATAGTTGTGAATAAATAGATCAAAAGAATGTGAAGCGATTGACTCAGAAGAATAAAATATGAATCATATTGAAGCCTCATTACCCTGTTTTCATAACATTGTTTAAGAGCATGAGGCAATGAATTCTAGAGTATATTATAGTGTATCCATTAATATTAGTCCTACATGGAAATGGTTTACATTTAAATAATTGATAATTGAATCACTGCCATCTCTCATGCCTTGATTTGTAGTATCATCATATCATTAAGGAAGGAATGAGTGTTTTGGATAGAAGAGTCATACTTGTTTTACAATTTTTTCGCTTATGCATCTATTTATTTAACTATGCTCTTGGAAATCGGTTGTTTCTAGTTTACTTTGAATATACATATTTAATAATAATATTGGGATTAATTGTTTTCAGCTAATGCTTTCAAGAGCAAGGTATGTCAAGACCCAGGTGGAAGAAGAGAAAGAAAACATGGGAGATAAATTCAAGTTTTGTACATGTAATAACCAAGGTGATCCCCAATTATAACTGTACATATGTTTATTTTATATAGGATGTTGAGCCATGATATTATGGGCCCGAGTGCCTATGTTATTATTAGGATGAAGAGCCTGGATGTTGAAAGGACAACGTGCCTATTATTGTAAAATGTAATCACTTAGATATTAATAAAACCACACCACTGCTGCATACCAACCTGACAAAAGAGTAAGGGGGATTAAATCCACTAGAGAAGGGAAAAGGGGATAAGAGTATAGGAAAGGGGATAAGCCCAAAGGGCTTAGGCAAAGGGAATATTTTAATCATATTCCTAAAATTACTTTATGGATATATATAGTTATCCTAAGTTCCCAAAAGGAGGGGAACGAATCACAAGTGGGTGCAAAGGGGGTTTCATGAAGTGACAAGTGTAATTTGAGGCACATGCAATATAATGAGGGAATTTAGTGTAATTCTCGTAATTCTCTCTAACCATGCTGGATGTTATATATCATTTTTATGAGAGTGGAGGCAATGACTCTCTGCTGCTACCATTCGTACCATGTTGTCATTACCATACTTGCTTGAGAGCACTTGAGGATGGTTTTGTTGGTTGTTAAGATGAAGAGATGGATTGTCAGGCTCATGTACTATTAAAGAGGCGGGTTGTCAATCCCATAAAAATTCTCTCCAGGTAAGAGAATTGCTAAGAATTGTTTTCCCAAGGTGCCCAATTGCAGCTACAGGGCTATGAGACTTCCTGTTTGACCTATTACTGAAGCCCCAAAAGGGAAGTGAGGTAGTCGAATGATTGTTGAGTAGAGAAGGAGGACACTTTATAGGTTGGGACAAACATGTGGGGAATGAGAGATTGTATGTTGGATGTTAAAATTGGCACCTGAATTGGAATTGTTGTACTATAGAGAGACTTTGCCTGGATAGGATTTCCTTTCCCATTGGAGTTTAAGCCCCGGATTGGGGGTGACCTACTGTTGAGTTATAAGCAATAGATTCTAAGGCTGGGAGAAAGGTCGGAGGTTTTCATGCATTTGGTGGCTATTTATATCAGATAAGTGTTCACCAAGTGTTTGTTTTAATTAATGTATGAATGATTATCTGTGTGTTGGATATTTGTTGTGTTATTTATATTTCAACATACTACTATTAAATGATATAGAAATTGTAGTCATGGGTTATTGTCATGGTTATTTGTTGTTGAAAACACACTTAAACTCATACACAACTAGTAATTATGTGAATTTTGTCATGGGTTTTTACTGTTGTAAGTATGCCTTCAATATTTGCTGCTAGAATTGTACAGAGGTGTATGTTTCTAGGCATATGCAATATTTATTTGAGATTTCCTTGATTTCATCCCTGGAAATCGATGTGGTTTAGCTAGTTCAGGACTAGAAATGTCCATGTTTTGGTATGGAAAACTTGTGAAACATATGAGGAATTATGTGAAACATATGAGGAATTATGTGAAACATAATGCTTAAATAACAAGGTGCAAGTAATTATGAAGGAAATAAGAAATAGATACCAATGAACAAGGTCTTTGATTGATAACACTATATAGGTGATGAGAGTATAGGTTGTCTCCCCTTCTCCTCCTTGGGAGTTCTCTTTGCATTCCAAACATAATATCTCTTTCTCTCTCTCTAATACAAGTGATGTGGCATGAAACAATTAATGGAACTCACAAGTGACAAGAATTCCAATGCACCAAGAAGCAAAGGCTATGGCATGGAAGATAAGCTTAGGAGAATAATGAAAATCCTCAAAACTTAAATGAGCAGCGTAACCTTGCACTGATGTTTCATTGTTGAATGAATACTTATGGATTTCTTAAATAGCATCCCTCCAAGCCTTTAATTAACCAATTTTGAGTGTGAACTGAAGTTCTCGCAGGTGATGGAGTGTTCAAATAATGTAACTGTGAAGAGCATTCTTATTATTATTTTTTTATTAGATTAAATCCCCATTGTGGATTAATCATGTCATTATTATTATTATTGTTATTGGATTAATCCCCATTGAGGATTAATCATGTCTGTAATTGAATAAGGACCAAATCCCCTTTTGCGGATTGGTCATCGGACAATTACAAAGTGTTGAATAAGAAGTTGGCCCCAACAGTTATAATGGAAGACCCAGAATTAATTAAAGGTGGGTTTACCCACCCAGAGTGAGAGGTCGGCCCTTCCATATAGTGACTCTTCACACGTGCCAGATTGATATAAATAAGAGGCTAGCGCCTCACTTCTTAGACACAACTCACTTGCTCATTCTCTTATGAGGCAAGCTGCAATTACTAGTTGGAGAGAGGGAGAAGAGTGGCGCATATATTGGGGAGGACTTTCTGTATTGGTTTGAGTTATCTCTTGAACATTTTATAAGCCATTTATGATAAGGAAGTTTTTGCTAGGTTTTCTTCCCCTAGAGGGTTTCCTAGGATAAATGTCGTGTCTCTTGTGAATGTGTATTTCTCAGTGATCTTGTTCTTATTATGCTCTTATCTAATGAAATGAAAAGAACTATAATAATGGCATAAACATTAACATGGTA
>JZKD02S1675111.1:403780-413844 GCA_000966675.3 Picea glauca
ACCCTTCTTGTTAAGGGGGAGTGTTGAAATAATGTAACTGCGCAGAGCATTCTTATTATTATTTTGTTATTGGATTAAATCCCCATTGTGGATTAATCATGTCATTATTATTATTATTGTTATTCGATTAATCCCCATTGAGTATTAATCATGTCGGTAATTGAATAAGGACCAAATCCCCTTTTGCGGATTGGTCATCAGACAATTACAAAGTGCTGAATAAGAAGTTGGCCCCAACAGTTATAATGGAAGACCCATAATTAATTAAAGGTGGGTTTACCCACCTAGAGTGAGAGGTCGGCCCTGCCAGATGGTGACTCTTCACATGTGCCAGATTGATATAAATAAGAGGCTAGCACCTCACTTCTTAGACACAACTCACTTGCTCATTCTCTTATGAGGCAAGCTGCAATTACTAGTTGTAGAGAGGGAGAAGAGTGGCACATCTCTTGGGGAGGAATTTTTATATTGGTTTGAGTTATCTCTTGAACATTGTATAAGCCATTTATGATAAGGAAGTTTTTACTAGGTTTTATTCCCCTAGAGGGTTTCCCAAGATAAATGTTGTGTCTCTTGTGAATGTGTATTTCTCAGTGATATTGTTCTTATTATGCTCTTATCTAATGAAATGCAAAGAACTATAATAATGGCATAAACATTAACATGGAGTGTCTTTGAATTTAGATTTTCTTGATTTGAGGAGTTGGCTTCTGAATTGGTGTGACATGAATTGTAGGAGGTGCCATCATTGCATTGATTTTTCTTGATCCAATTGGAAATGAGTGCAGTTGTGAAGCTCATGCTAGTTTCATTTTGTTAAGTCATGCTAATGTGTGCCATTTGGGTGAAAATTATTTTGGAAGGTCATCTTGAAGTGTGTTGATAACACACATTTTATTTTGGAAAGTCATGCAATTATTGAAACCTACTTTATGTAGTTTCTTGCTTTGATGAGTGATGTGTATCAATTCCATGGGTATGCATTTTGGTGTATTGAATTGATTACTTTTTTGGTGATCACTTGTATTTCATGGTGATGGATTTTCAGGAGATAACATTGATATTAAGGCATCCTAAGGTCAAGTATGAGTAGCCCATGATGACCTCTATAATGCTTCATTTATCCTTGTCTAGAAAACCTAGGTGACATTCCATTGAGGCTCTCAGGATTATTTATGACAATAATTGGTCCTTTGAAATTAAGGTTTAATCATTTTAACATTATTTTTTACTTTTTTCTTTTCATGATTATTGATTCCATGAGAAGGTCGTGTAGGTAGTTTGAAGCTTCATCTTATGTGAATTTACCACTGTGATTTAATCACCTTCTTGTACATGCTTATGATTTCATTTCAATTTCATCTTTCTGTTCGTTCCTCACTTTGTAGGAAATTTAACAAGATGTCCTTTTATTGGGTTAAATGTTATTTCATTAATTGGTTTTACTGGATTTGAATGTATTACTGATCCTATTTGATTGTATATTTTATTTCTCTGTATTTTTCCCTAAAAGGGATTTTCTTTGGAGGGCTTGTTGATTTATTCTTTGTTGGCTTGAATTGTCATCTCACTACATCATTGAGAAATGAATGGTTGACCATAATAAAAGAGAATATAGTCATGTTGTATCTTCTTGCTTTCTCAAAGCATTCACGGTATTCACACTTATTTTTATACATGGTAGACGTGACTAAGAATGATAGTTTCTTCTCTCCTTTACTCTACTTCTACTTAATGCTCCTAACGTTTAATAATGATAATCCATAGTTGTAAATAAATAGGTAACTAGAATTTGAACCAATTGACTCAGAAGAATAAAATATGTATCATATTGAAGCCTCATTACCCTATGTTCATAACATTGTTTAAGAACATGAGGCAATGAATTCTAGAGTATATTATAGTGTATCCATTAATATTAGTCCTACATGGAAATGGTTTACATTTAAATAATTGATATCTGAATCACTTCCATCTCTCATGCCTTGATTTGCATTATCATCATATCATTAAGGAAGGAATGAGTGTTTTGATAGGAGAGACATACTTTTTTTATAATCTTTTCGCCTATGCATCTATTTCTTTAATATGCTCTTGGAAATCAGTTGTTTATAGTTTACTTTGAATATATGGATTTAATAATAATATTGGGCTTAATTGTTTTTAGATAATGATTTCAAGAGAAAGGTATGTTAAGATCCAGGTGGAAGAAGAGAATGAAAAAATGGGAGAGAAACCTCAAGTTTTGTTCATGTAATACCCAGGGTGTACATATGTTTATTTTATATAGGATGATGAGGAATGCTATTATGGGCCCGAGTGCCTATGTGATTATTAGGATGAAGAGCCTAGATGCTGAAAGGATGTTATCCCTTGACCAAGTTTTGGAGATCCTTGGTCATGTTTGACCTATTTTGGGACTTTGACAGGTTGGTCGAAGGCGGAGCACATGTCAAAGCAGAGATCACGGGATCTCAACCCCTTTTTAGGGAATATTTGGGATTAGGTTTTATGTAATGGGTATGGGGATGTCGTCCCATGGGTTTACCCATGTTTAGGCCCTTTTATAATGTATAAATAGAAAGATAGGTGATGTAAGTAAGTGGTGTGATGATAGGTGATAAGTGCAAGTAATTGTAAGAGGTTCTGTGCTTAGTGTATGTTCAGGCTATAAAACTAAGTGCAGATCATTTGTAGTTCTTTTTGCACAGACTGTGTAAGGAAGCTTTGTCCTATGATCTAACTCGGGGAAGGGGGATCCGGCGAGGTGCGTGCAAATATCCAGTCCTCTGCAAAGTAAGGTTTTGATGCTTTGTGCCTATAAGAAGCTTGACAGAAGATAATAAAGAAGATAAGAGTTGGTGGATGTAACCCCACACTGGGGTGAACCACGTATATCCTGTGTTATGGTTTCTTATTGCATTCTGGTTATTGTCTTTTGTATATAATTTAATCTTAAGTGCAGTAATGAATGTTTAGATGAATCTAGTATGATAGCTTAGTTCTTAAGTGATGTGAATAAATGCTAGATCTGATCCTTTTCCATGTGATAAGTGCTTAGATGTGTATATGGTTGAATACTGCGTTGTTCTGTAATTAAGGTTTGGATTTGTGATGTGGATAAGGGTTAGATACTGATGAATGTTAACTGCTAAGTTCTTTGTTAGAGCGGTGTAATCACAGATCTATGTCCCAGGTAGGTTGCATACATTTGAGTCCTGCAACCACCCCTGCCTCTACCTCGAGTGAGAATTTATATGCTTCACAGGTGTTGCCAAAAGGGTCGATATTTAGGGTTTTGTTTGTGCGTTGTTGAAGCGTTGAACCCTGGGTATGCCCCTGTGACAATAAATGGTTCCTTTGTTGAGACCAGAAACTATGATTGTTGGGAACTGAAGAAAAGAAAGCTATGTGCGTAGATATTGTACTTTAATGCGCAATATTCTACTTGACTTGCGAAACTCTGTGCTAATAAGATAATTCTAATCTGAAGTAAGATCTTGAAGCTTTGTGCTTTGAGAAAGGTAAGATAGGTGAAAATTTTTGTTTCGAAAGAATGAATCTAGGTATGTTTGATAAAAAAATTCCTAGTCTGAAAACTAGGGTACATCTAGAAGAAAGAAGAATTGATATGAATAGATCTGATAGAAATAATGAAAGGTGTGTTATCCCTATGCATAGAAATAATTTTTGGACTCACAAATGGATGCAGGATCCTAGAAAGATTTTTTTGTAGGTTAGTTACTGTGATCTGAGTGCGCAGTACAGGAAAGGTTTGGGATCGTTTAAAAGAAAGAGAGGATTAACTATTTTGTATAGTTACAGAAGACCATGACATCTTGCTAAGGAATTCCCTGGTAGAGGTCCTAGTTGTATTTGCTATAAATCTATGGACCATGAAGTTCTGTATTTCCCTAGAATGATTGCAAAAGTTGAAAATATGAATATGAGACAAGCCAAGAAACTAAGGATATGATAGAACCCTAGAAAGAATAAGACATTGTATTACTACAGATGAAATAAACCCTGAACGATCACAGAGATATCAACTTATCGGATGTATTAAAAGATAAATATTACATAGAAACAAGAATAGGATACATTGACATAGATTGTGTTCTGGATGAGGAAACATAGGTGAATATCATGACAAAAAGAACTTGGGAAATTTTGGGAAAGCCTACTATGGTTCCTTCATTAGGAGGAATAGGATTATTTAGAGGAAAGATGATAACCTTATGTGGAATACTTACCCAAACATCTATGATTTCTCATGGCACTTCGACAAAAGAAGAATTTGAGATTGTTAAATTTGTTGAGAACAACACCCCATTTTCTATTTTGCTAAGAAAAACCTGGATTGAGAAAGATCAGATATGAAGGAAACAAGAAGAGGAGGATCTAGAACAGAAAAAGAAAGAACTAAGAGATTTCATGGCTAGGAGAATAATGCACTTACTGGAAGAACAAGAGAACTAGTCGAAGCTACTAAAGACCAAAGACATGGACGTCGAAGTTGAAAAGACACAGGAAGATTGGAGGCACCTGTATGTACAAGAGAGTAGAGAACCTACCCTGAAAAGAGAAGAAGTACTACCCTTGAACCCTTTGAAATACCCTCCACAGTGTGAATTTATCATGCTAAGAGGAGATAAGAAGAATATTGGAAAGAGGAAAATAGTGATTTAGATCACAGGAAAGAAGACTAGAAAGCTCAATAAGAAGAGAGAAAAGTTAGAAAAATTGCAAGATGTCCCAAGGAATACTTTAGAGAAGGAAGGTTTCCAGAACTTGAACTTCATCGTAATATCAGTACAACACAGATTGACACTTCGCCATGACGAAAAAATATGACCATTGGAGGCATTATGACCATTAGAACAATGCTCCAGAATGGATAGAAACACAGTTATTGTTGGAATGTTCACCCTTGGACCGTTGGGAATGCACCATAACATATGGAACTGCATTGATTGAAGCATTCCTACCCATTGGAAGAGTCAGTTATGATAATATCTATTTATCCTGTCGAGCGTTGCATCGAGAACACTTTTTCCAATTGTGATTATCCAAGCCCACAGAGAACTAGTTGATTTCACGTAGTGATCATTGAGACCTCACCATCCATTATGTTACATTGAGTATTTTTCACTGACTTGAGATATTAGATCACGAATGTGCTTGTCGGATGAAATTAGCGCAACAAAAAAATATGTTGAAGAGATTCTAATAGAACTCATGGCCAAGAAGGTGATGTCCGCAGGTATCCAAGCCTCATCGACGAGAGGAGTGCAAGCCTCCCCATCGATTTCTCGTGAATCTGGACCATCCCGAGATGATGACTTGGCAAATGCGAAGCTAATCCAATCCATCCTGCCTAACTACATCCCACCCTTGGCTGGTGTGGTGAGTCGTGACAGTGACCTGAGGGACTTCGACTACACAGTCATCACTGCGTACCTCCCGAAGGGAATACAAGCAGTTAGACCGCAATTGAAGAGGATTCCAACCTTGAATATCATTGACTATAACTTAGGAGGAGGCAAGAGCTATGGCATGCTTTCACCTCACAAATATTTGACAAAGACCAAGGGGAAGAATTTGAAGATCATCCCCTAGCCATGGAATATGGACATCGCGAGGTCCACTGTCTTGAATGTGATGAAGATAACACATTTTGGAAGTCATCAGGAGGTTAACATGTGCATTAAAATCCTGCTATTGTGCTTACATGGTGGGTATCTATGGCTAGACAGACGCATCACCATCGATCTGACGTTGATCCATAGGATCACTGGATTAAGCATGCAAGGACCAGACCTGCAATACTTTTATCCAGGCAAGGCTGCAGATCGTGCCCTAGTGTAGAAGATCAAAGACACCTATGGTGATGTGGAGAAGGAGACACAAGGCTACAAGGTAGCCTCCATTCATAATGGCACAGTGTGGCTTTCTTGCCAGTTGATTGTTGGTAAGATAGTCTAAAATAACAGACCCATGCAGGTCATAGTGTTTGTCGTTGACTTGTGGGAAAATGTGTGGAAGGAATACAGATGAACTGGGCCAATTACCTAGTCAATTAGTTAGAACTAGACTTTTGCGAAGCTCAAGATCAGGGCTATGAGTTCCATTTTAGCTGGATTCTGATCCTCATTGCATTCACTTCTTGGGATATGCCAGAAGGTGCGACCTTCCCTGACATTGAGTCATTCAAGACACTATCTATGAAGTTCACCATGCTTTGGTATTCGAGCGATATGGGAAAACAATGGCAGTCAAACGTAGTATTCCATACCTACTACCTACAGTTGAAGAGGGCTATTGAGTCTTTCCATCGTATGACGTCGAACACCCTGGACAAGTTCAGGCCCCTTATGAAGTTCCACACAGATAGGCATTTTACTTATATCATTGTGCGCACAGACGAAAGTAAAGAAGAGTTTCATTCCTACTA
Organism: Picea glauca; assembly: GCA_000966675.3. NCBI lineage: Eukaryota > Viridiplantae > Streptophyta > Pinopsida > Pinales > Pinaceae > Picea > Picea glauca. The sequence continues at coordinate 410,235 of JZKD02S1675111.1, forward strand.
CAAGATCACAGAGGAGGATCTAGAAGAAGTCACTAAGGAATGGCCCGCAGAGTTCCTTATACCAGTCGACCAGGCAAAATTGTCTGACCCCAACCTCATTGGAAATCCAATGGCTACTCGCGAAGAGTATGATGCACCTAGCAGTAGAAGGAAGAAAAATAAGGAAGATGTACATGAAATACACAACACATCAGAAGAAACTACATCAGATTCACCTAGCAGAGGAGTTGGTGATGAAGTAAACAAAGAAGAGAAAAATGGGAAAGAAGATAAATATAAGAAAGGTGAAGTAACAATGCCACAGAATCCCCCTAATGGCACAGATACATCTAGAAAAAGAAAGGTTTCCCCCATGAAACATACATCGTGAAAGAAGTCCAAAGTTAGTAAACAGAAGCTCCAGACTGTACTCACGGTCGATGATGTTGAATTCATCATCACACCTGTATCAAATGCCTCAGAAGATATTTTTCATAAAAGTGAATCCAAATAAGAAGCCATGTATGAAAGAATTGAAGTAGAACTTAGAGGAGTACAACAAGCCCTTCACTCCAGTCGCGCAATGTCCACTATGCCCCCGCCATCAGAAGAAACAATGTTGGGAGATGAGCTTGCCCAACTCCGCAGAATAGTTGATGTAACCAAAGATCTCCTTCGCCGCGTGCAGGAAGAAAAAGAACAGGACACAGTGGCCCTGAAGCAAGCAGAAGAGGAAGCCATAGAACAACATTGAGTTGTGCAACAAGTGAAGGATGACCTCCAAATCAAGTTCGAAGAGGATAAAGCGCAGATCGAGAAAGAGAAAGAAAAGTTTCTCACAAAGAAGGTTGGAGTTAAAGAAGCAGTCAACAAATCACTTCGATCTATGACAAGCTTGGAATAGATAGACTAAGACCTAGTGGAGAGTTAAGTAGTGAAGCTTGCTGCATCCATCCAACAACTTCAATAGAGAATAGTCGAATTGGAGTTACAAGAAGTACCAATCACTCTATAAGAAGTGAAAGATCATTGAGAAGAAACTGCCCGAAGCACAATCCATAGAATCAAATCATTATCCTTGAAATGCAAAGAGCTTAGCAATCGAAGTGTGTAGAATTATGAGCACCTTACCAAGGACCCTGAACTAAAGACATTGGATTCACAACTCTAAGAAGAAAATAAAAAAGAAGCAACAATACAAGCGTAGTTGAAGCCCCTGTCAGGGGTCGAGGGAATGAAAAGATCCCAAGAACAACGCACAACTCAGCAACAGGTCCATGCCCTACAAATCAAATTCATGGAAGTGACTCGGAAGCTCTAGCCAGTCCAGGATGCAACTTTCCTACTTTTTGAGGAGATTGAAGGCTGAGAATCAGGGCTGGAACAAGTAGTCACTTTGGTAGAAGAACGCTTAGAGGGACCTATGAACGAGGAATTTATTCAAGAGTTCTCCGAGAAGGAGGCCTTGGCAAAGCAACAGGTCGAAGTAGCTTGATCCAAGCTTGAGGCATTTGAGGCAGAGTTACCTAGAGAAGAGTGGCTCAGGACGAGTCATAGGTGAGTGTTGGGGGCATGTTGGCCCTTGACCAAGTTTTGGAGATACTTGGTCATGTTTGAACTATTTTGGGACTTCGATGGGTTGATTAGGGTTTATGTAACGGGTATGGGGATGTCAGCCCATGGGTTTACTTGTGCTTAGGCCCTTTTGGAATGTATAAATAAAAATCTAGGTGATGTAAGTAAGTGGTGTGATGCTAGGTGCTAAGTGAAAGTAATTTTAAGAGGCTTTGTGCTTAGTGTATGTTGAGGCTGTAAATCTAAGTGAGGGTCATCTGTAGTGTTTTTTGCATAGACTGTGTAAGGAGGCTTTGTGTTGTGATCTAACTCGGGGAAGGAGGATCTGGCAAGGTGCACGCATATCTCCTGTCCTCTACGGAGTAAGGTTTTGATGCTATGTGACTGTAAGAATCTTGACAGAATATAGTAAAGAAGAGAAGAGTTGGTGGTCATAGCCCCACACTGGGGTGAACCACGTATATCTTGTGTTATGGTTGCTTTGTGCATTCTGGTTATTGTCTTGTGTATATAATTTAAGCTTAAGTGCAGTAATGAATGTTTAGATGAATCTAGTATGATAGCTTAGTGCTTAAGTGATGTGAATAAATTCTATATCTGATCCTTTTCCATGTGCTAAGTTCTTAGATGTGTTAAGATCTGGTTGAATAATGCGTTGTTCTGTAATTAAGGTTTGGATCTGCGATGTGGATAAGGGTTAGATAATGATGATTGTTCACTGCTAAGTGCTTTGTTAGAGTGGTGTAATCACAGATCTGTGTCCTGTAGAGACCAAATTAATTTAAGTCTATTAAATCCATAAATTGAAACAGTAAACTTCTACTTCTACGTAGAAAACTCAGTAATTTCTTTAATTCAGCATATAAGCATGTTAAATTAATTAATGAATAATAATAGAATAATAGAATAAGAATTACTTAACAAAATAATATAAATTTATCTCTTCCTGATGTTAATTTCTCCGTTGACCCGGTTGTACAACCTATTGCTTTGTTGTTGCCTGATGCACTGACCAACTCTGCCCAAACCGACTAACCTCCCAGCCAGCTAGGAGCAGCTTATCCAGCTCCCTAGCTCCAGGAAATCGAAAGGAATCCTATCCCTCGTGCCCAAAACCCCCAGCAAACCGGTTCCCCCTGCTTCTGATTCTCCGAAAACCCCCAAGGCCAAACTCCTCACACCAGAGATCCCCACAAAAAATCCCCCATAAAATATATCTTCCTCCCAAAATGCTTCCTCCTCTCCCAAAAGAATGGCTTCCCCCATAAGACCCTCCCCGTCATATTCCCCCCTCCCCGACCCTCCCCCTTTAATTAATTTCCTTCCATTTATTTATTATCTTATCCCCTTATATTTATTATCTTATCCCCTTATTAATGTTTCCCCCCCCCCCCGCTTGTATACGTAAGTCTTTAACAAATTAAACTTATTAACCCCTTTAATTCTTTACTCAATTAATTAATGAGCCAATTAATAATCAATTAATCCTTGACAGATATGAACAAGTAATTTATAATAATTAATTAGTTAATATTATTTAAGAAATAATTATTGTTTAGCTAACATTTTAGGACAGTCATATTATCAAATTAATTATAATTAATAATCCTATACATCTATTTAAGCAGGGTTGTTACATACACCCACCCTTCAGGAAACTTCGTCCCAAAGTTAAGGTATCTTATTGTACAAAGGAAAAGAAACATGGTTCACACATTCATAACAATTAACCAACACTATCAATAAGTAAGTCAAGAAAACTCATACATGCTAGTGTATATGTACAAGAAATGCATGTGTAGCTAGTACATACAAGTCTCGTGCATGTACTAATAATCAATAACTATCACCCTTTAGTAATTTATGTATGCATCCCATCCAATCAACAAGACTAGTCTTTTATAATAGACAATAAACCAATCAAATGTTTGAGAAATACTCTAATTACAATTATCTGGTTCGACAATTTTATTTAGACAACTGTGGTTTAGTTACGTAATTATGAATATTCATATATACACATTTTCTTTTTAGAAGGGAAAACATTAAATTCCAC
>JZKD02S1675111.1:423542-441620 GCA_000966675.3 Picea glauca
ATTGTCTGCTTGTCTTGTAGGTTAGGTAGAGTTGGAGCTCGGATTTATACCTGGTTGACTGCTTTCAATATATATATATATATATATATATATCCTTTACAGATTATCTTGGGTTGTTTAATTTATGGGTGGGTACAGTTCCATTCCCAAGTTGGGTAGGTGGGTAGGTAGGCCCTTAAGGCTCCAATGCTTCAAACTGAAGCTCTGATACCATGTCTAGAGACCAAATTAATTTAAGTCTATTAAATCCATAAATTGAAATAGTAAACTTCTACTTCTACGCAGAAAACTTAGTAATTTCTTTAATTCAGCATATAAGCATGTTAAATTAATTAATGAACAAAAATTTCATAATAGAATAAGAATTACTTAATAGAATAATATAAATTTACCTCTTCCTGATGCTAATTTCTCCATTGACCCAGTTGTCCACACTGTTTCTTTGTTGCTGCCTGATGCACTGACCAACTCTGCCCAAACCGACTAACCTCCCAGCTAGCTAGGATCATATTGTCCGACTCCCTAGCTATAGGAAACCGAAAGGAATCCTAGCCCCCGTGCCCAAAACCCCAGCAAACCGGTGGCCCCTGCTTCTGATTCATCGAAAAACCCCAAGGCCAAAATCCTCACACCAGAGATCCCCGCAGAAAATCCCCCATAAAATATATCCTCCCAAAATGCTTCCTCCTCCCCCAAAATAATGCCTTCCCCCATAAGACTCTCCCCGTCATATTCCCCCTTCACTGACTCTCCCCCTTTCATTAATTTCCTTCCATTTATTTATTCTCTTATCCCCTTATATTTATTATATTATCCCCTTATATTTAATATTGTATCCCCTTATTAATATCTTATCCTTATATTTAATGTATAATCCCCTTATTAATGTTTCTTTCCCCCCCTGTATACATAAGTCTTTAACAAATTATACTTATTAACCCCTTTAATTCTTTACTCAATTAATTAATGAGTCAATAATAATTAATTAATCATTGACAGATATGAACAAGTAATTTATAATAATTAATTAGTTAATATTATTTAAGAAATAATTATTGTTTAGATAACATTTTAGGACATTCAGATTATCAAATTAATTATAATTAATAATCCTATACATCTATTTAAGCAAGGTCATTACATGTCCCATCTAGGTTGCAGACATTTGAGTCTCGTAGCCACCCCTGCCTCTACCTCAGGTGAGACTTCATCTGCTTCGCAGGTGTTGTCAAAAGGGCCGATAGTTAAGGTTTTTTTGGTGTGTTGTTGAAGCGTTGAACCCTGGGTCTACCCCTACCCAACAAAAGAAAACATGCCTATTATTGTAAAATGTAATCAATTAGATAAATAAAACCACACAATTGTTGCATACTGACTCGACAAAAGAGTAAGGGGGATAAAATCTACTAGAGAGAGGGAAAAGGGGATAAGAGTATAGGAAAGAGGATAAGCCCGGAGGGCTTATGCCAAGGGAATATTTTAATAATATTCCTAAAATTACTTTATGGATATATCTAGTTATCCTAAGTTCCCAAAAGGAGGGGAACAAATGACAAGTGGGTGCAAAGGGGGTTTCATGCAGTGACAAGTGTCATTTGAGGCACATGCAATATAATGAAGGAATTTTGTGTGTAATACCTGTAATTCTCTGCAACCATGATGGATGTTATCTATCATGCTCATGAGAGTGGAGGGGATGACTCTATGTTGCTACCATTCATACCCTATTTCCATACTTGATTGAGAGCGCTTGAGGATAGTTTTTCTCGTAGTTAAGATGAAGAGATAGATTGTCAGGCCCATGTGCTATTGAAGAGGTGGGTTGTCAAGCCCATACAAATTCTCTCCGGGTGAGAGAATTGCTAGGAATTATTTTCCCAAGGTGCCCAATTGCAGCTACAGGGCTCTGAGACCTCTTGTTTGACCTATTAATGAAGCCCCAGAAATGAAGTGAGGTAGTCGAATGATTGTTGAGTAGATAAGGGGAACACTTTATAGGGTGGGAGAAACATGTGGCGAATGAGAGATTGTATGTTGGTTGTTTAAATTAACACCTGAATTGGAATTTTTCTACTGTAGAGAGACCTTGCCTAGATAGGATTTCCTTTCCCAAGTACTAGAGTTTAAGCCCCAGCTCAGGGGTGACCTACTGCTGATTTATAAGCAATAGAGTGTAAGGCTAGGAGAAAGGTCAAAGGTTTACATCCATTTTGTGGCTATTTATATCAGATAAGTGTTCACCAAGTGTTTGTTTTAATTACTGTATGAATGAATATGTACTCTTGTGTTGGATTATTGTTGTGTTGTTTATATTTCAGCATACTATTATTAAATGATACAAGAATTGTAGTGATGAGTTATTGTCTTAGTTATTTTCTACTGAAAATACACTTAAAATTATACACAAATTGTGATTACGTGAATGTTCTCATGGGTTTTTACTATTATAAGTATTCCTTCAACATTACTTCCAGAATTGTAGATAGGTGTATATGTCTACGCATATGCAATATTTATATGAGATTTCCTTGAGTTCACCCCTGTAAATTGATGTCATATGCCCTGAGAGCAGTGACATATACCTTCAACCTGGTAGTACACACTCCCAGGTCTACTATACAATTATCAACACTAGGTCTCACCGCTTGTTTTTCCCTCGAATCCATATCGACTTGTTTAAATTCATCGTGCTCGTAGGCTACCAACCCACTCTTTTCTAATGCATATAGTGAAATGAAACTATATGTAGCACCAAAATCAAATAAAATCTTAACGTTGATATGATTCAGCGTACCTGATGACTCCACCACCGTGGATTGATGTTCAGCCTGGCGATTATTAACCACTGCGTAAATCTGGTGGCCGCTACTTTCTCTCCCCATCGGTGCCTTTCCTTCTCTATGAAAGAACCCTGATTGTAACTCTGGGCAGTCACACTGGTAATGGGGTCCTCCACACCCCCAACAGGTAACACGATATTGAACCTGTGCATTGTTATGTGACTGTCTCTAAAATGAGCTCCTTCCCGTGGAACCCCTGCCCCTACTAGTTGTTCCCTGAGATGGTCGTGGACCTGTCTGCATCGTTGGTGATGAACAATATGTTTCACTCATTTCCATTTAAATCCATGCGGCTACTATCCTTGGTGTGACTCTGTTACCATATGGCAGTGGCCTTGAGCCCCCTCCCTGGGAAATGTTCCAGGGGCCTTCCCGACAAATCTAGGACGATGCAGAAATGTCGGTCTTGTACCCCCGGTTAAGTTCATGTGTTCCTCCACATAACGCACATTTTCAACAACTTCCGCTACCAAAGACGGTTTCCACATCCGCACCATAGCTCTTATATTAGGGTTCAATCCATAGACGAAGCGTTATGTCTGCCATTGGTCATTATCCATATACAAAACATATTTGACCAATTCCATAAATATGATCTCATATTCTTCTACAGTTTTGTTTCCCTGTACTAAGGCATGAAACACCCCTACCTGTTGTTCTTCATAATAAGCTGGCAGATATTTCCTTCGGAACCTCTCCTTGAAAAGTTCCCAAGATACTGTGTCTGGGGTAAGATGCAGTTGTCTTTCCAGGTTGCCCCACCAGTTCAAGGCGTTGTCTCTTGACTAAAAAATTGTGATCTTCGCCTTTGAGTTGGACACATAGTCCCTTAAGGCAAAACACCTTGTCATGCCTTCCAAACATGCTTCCACGCGTTCACTGGTGTGAACCCCGGAAAACTCTGGAAGTTTGATCTTCTGCAATTATCGAATGATATCTTCAGGTGGAGGTCCTCCCCTTGAATCCCTTGACGCTTCTGGATTACCCATTCTATATGGTGGGGGTTCCACTTTGGTCCCTGCTGGTTGTCGCCCCTTTAAAGTCTCATTAATGGCCTCCAACGAGTGCAGTATAAGAGCTAGTCCGGGCGATGGTGGCGACGATGCTAGTGGTGTTGGCAGTGCCTATGACAATGCTACCCTGCCTCGATTCCCTCGAGTCCTGACCATCATGTATGCTTTAACCTGCATCAACCAAAGTTGTCAGGGTGAGTTCAAGGACGATTCAAATTGGTGCTACTCAAACTAGAAACAGGGTTAGGCATAAGTTTTTCTTTACTTGACTATAAACAGACATTACTCTCTTTAGGGGATTGGCTAGGCTAGGGCTAAAGCATCTAAGCTTGATTTTTTCACCTAAGAAAACTATTGACTCCCTTGCCCAATAGCTATGTTAGCCTTGCGTCATACTCGCCAATTCCTCTAGCTTACTTTTCTAGCGTGTATGTCACCTCCTTCCCGCTTGTCCTAGTCTAAGTCCTTTAAACTTTTCGCTTACAACTAAATATCCTTCGATGCTTGACTCATGAGATTTCCTAGGTGCATTGTACATATGCGTTGAATTGCGCATCTCGGTGGATGCAGGTGCGAGTCTTTAAGGATTGTAGAGTGCCTTTCCGCATTAGAACTTAGTGCTTGTGTGTTGTGGTTATGTATTGCTTTCTGACTTGTGGTTTTATGATGTAGTGAGCCTGAGGCGATGCATTGAAGATTAGTGTTTGACTTCACTGGTGGAATGGAGTGAAAGGGCTCGATGATTGGCTCAATGATTTGTGCGTAAGGTCTCATGAGCTTGACGCTTGGATAATCGGAGTTTAAACTTTGGGGTACACTGTGTTACAATTAATCTATTTAAGTATAAGAATTTATTTGTAAAACCTCATGAGGGCGCGTTCGCGTTAGTGCTCTTCTTAAGGCGCTTCGCTTGGTGGGTGGTCTTGGGTTCAAAACCCATTGACCCTCTAACATTTTAATTAACTTTAATGTAGTTTAACTTTACACTAAATACACAATTAATTTAATTAAAATTTTAATTTTTTAAGATAATTAACTTTAAATTAACTTAATCAACTTTAAATTAATTTAATTAAATTAACCTAAATTGACTTTACACTAAAATAAAATAAAATTTAAATGAGAATACACGCACAATTTATAAAAGAAATTTAAAATTTAAGAAAATCGAAATAATTTAAAAACAAGTGCGGGCACGCATGGATTCCACGTGCCCGCCTTGCTTCCTCCAACACCTTTCCCCTACCTAAACCCTAACTATTCCTTAACTCTACTTCCAATTTTCCTTACTATTTCTTTTGGTAAGGTTCTGGTTACGCAGTCGGCCTCCATGGCCTTCACTCATGGTTTCTCCTCCTCGTTTTTCAGGTGATCGCTTGGTTTCTGGCGTTGGTAGCTGGCTTGTATTGTCTCTGGCATTGGCAGAGGAAGAGAAGCGTGAAGAGTGTGGGTAGAAGAGGCACCATCCATGCCAGACGAGTAGGCATATTCATTCCTTCGGTTTATCTTTTGTCTCGGTTCAGTCATACCGCATTTTTCATCCCCAAACTTTTGTTTTGCTGTGTCTGTAGTGCACCCTTAGCGGTCCTTGTGTTTTTTTTTTTGCACCATCTTCTTGCGTATGGTAGTAGGTTTTCGGGCTGCGTTTGGTTGATATGATTGGATCTCTTTCCTTCCCTCTCATGGCCATGAAGGTGATTGGTTGTGTTACGGCCCGACAAGTTTCAGGTGTCTGTGACACGTTAGGTGGACTCTTTGCCTTTCTCTGCCCCATCTCACAGATCCTCTGTGTGTCTCGTTCTGCAATTAGATCAGTAGCAGATCACATTTTTGTTTTTAGCAAAAATTCTCTTTTCTGATACAACATGCTCTTTGCCAGTAGGCTATTCACTTGTGCCTGGATTTGGCGCTTGGGCATTGGCTTCTGACCTTCATTGTGGTTGTAAGCTTGAATACTTTGACATGTGACTTTAAGTGGAGTAACTAGCTCGGGAGCAATCCGTTCAATCTTGAATGCATCGATGATGTGGCAACTGAAGAATGTGAAGGCTGAGCATCCATCTCCTCCCATGAGTCTGGTTCGGCCATTCTGGGGTTTTTATAAGGATCAGAGTTCCGTCAGTTCACCAAAAATCTGCCAAATCAATGCCCCACTCCGCCGAGTGATTCTGTGCTTCTTTCTGTGAGTTATCGTCACACTTTGTGAGCTTACAACGGATCTGTAAGGTATGAATCCATTGTGTAGGTTTTTTTTTTTTTTTTTTGCCATCTGCTTGACCCAATAGTGTCGATAATAGGACCGTGGCCCCTCATGATTCTGTAAGTGATTTGGATCTTCTGATTGTACACCACCAGCCATTATGAACACATGTTCCATGTTTTTCTTCAATTATGGATTTGTCATAAGAAATGTTGCAAAGTTAGTATGGGAACCAATTAGGAGAACAATTGTTGGCCCCAATGACAATGTTTCCATCATCACATGCCATGATGTAGGTTTTTTAAGAGGTGAGTAATGTCTTTTTCCCATGGTAAAAGGTCTTTCTGTATACCATAGTTACTATCTACATGCAGTTGTCCTCCTGCTCCAGGTGGAATAGCTTGTCGATATTGACATCCACCTATTCAGCCAATGATAGATATCCTCCAACATCTGGTAGAATGGTATCATCAAACAGTATACCCCCCTTTCCTCCAATTCCAACTTTAATTTCATCATGTCCCATCATGTACAGAAGATCATATAGGTGATTTACAACATGGCCAACATTAGACCATGCATCTGCACTGATAGTAATTACCTTTAAGTTGACCCCTGACCTATTTTGTTTTAGTAGGTACAGAATTGCAAAAAGATCATCTGTATCCATGTCTGTGTCCATAAGGATTTGCTTTGGTAATGCATGCGAGCAACATTTATAAAGGCTCACAGAAGCCAGAATAAACATCACACTAAAAAGTGCAACAACACACGCCATATACTCTTCTCCTATCGATGCTTATTTTATGATTCCTTCCAGCAAAGTTTTCAGATACTTTCACCTTGTAAGATCCTTAAAATCTGATTCCTTAAAGTTTTCAGATACTTTCCGTTGCTAGTGCATGATGAACGTATGCTTCCTTGGAGGTTTGGCTGACAGGATTTTGGCAGTGAACAATTTATACAACATATAGGATGTGTGTGCATTCCAATTCTAATAGGCTACATAATTTGTATTTTCCACTGTGCAAGATTTCGAGTTCCTATTCGGAGCACAGAGCCCCTTCCTATTCCAGGTATCAAGGTTCCTCTACAGAATCGACATATATGGATATGTTTTCATTTTTTTATTATTATTATTTGTTTGTTTATTTGAACTAGTGTTAAAATTCATTTAACACTCACAATATGTATAATATTATATTATTTTCATTTTTATTTTTTTTAAATACATATTGTTTATATATATATATATATATATATAATAATAAAAATTGTGTGCTTGTCTTGTAGGTTAGGTGGAGTTGGAGCTCGGATTTATACCTGGTTGACTGCTTTCGATATATATATATATATATATATATATATATATATATATATATATATATATATATATATATATATATATATATCTTTTATAGATTATCTTGTGTTTTTTTATTTTTGTGTGGGTACAGTTTCATTCCCAAGTTGGGTAGGTGGGTAGGTAGGCCCTTAAGGCCCCAGTGCTTCAAACTGAAGCTCTGATACCATGTGTAGAGACCAAATTAATTTAAGTCTATTAAATCCATAAATTGAAATAGTAAACTTCTACTTCTACGCAGAAAACTCAATAATTTCTTTAATTCAACATATAAGCATGTTAAATTAATTAATGAACAAAAATTTCATAATAGAATAATAATTACTTAATAGAATAATATAAATTTACCTCTTCCTGACGCTAATTTCTCCATTGACCCAGTTGTCCACACTGCTGCTTTGTTGCTCCTAATGCACTGACCAACTCTGCCCAAATCAACTAACCTCCCAGCCAGCTAGGATCATCTTTTCCGACTCCCTAGCTCCAGGAAACCGAAAGGAATCCTGGCCCCCATGCCCAAAACCCCAGCAAACCGGTGCCCCCTGCTTCTAATTCATTGAAAACCCCCAAGGCCAAAATCCTCACACCAGAGATCCCCACAGAAAATCCCCCATAAAATATATCCTCCTCCCAAAATGCTTCCTCCTCCCCCAAAAGAATGCCTTCCCCCATAAGACTCTCCCCATCATATTCCCCCTTCACTGACTCTCCCCCTTTCATTAATTTCCTTCCATTTATTTATTATCTTATCCCCTTATATTTATTATCTTATCCCCTTATATTTAATATCGTATCCCCTTATTAATATCTTATCCTTATATTTAATGTCTTATCCCCTTATTAATGTTTCTTTCCCCCCCCTGTATACGTAAGTCTTTAACAAATTAAACTTATTAACCCCTTTAATTCTTTAATCAATTAATTAATGAGTCAATTAACAATTAATTAATCATTGACATATATGAACAAGTAATTTATAATAATTAATTAGTTAATATTATTTAAGAAATAATTATTGTTTAGCTAACATTTTAGGACAGTCAGATTATCAAATTAATTATAATTAATAATCCTATACATCTATTTAAGCAAGGTCGTTACATGTCCCATATAGGTTGCAGACATTTGAGTCCCGCAGCCACCCCTGCCTCTACCTCAGGTGAGACTTCATCTACTTCGCAGGTGTTGTCGAAAGGCCCGATAGTTAGGGTTTTGTTGGTGTGTTGTTGAAGCGTTGAACCCTGGGTCTGCCCCTACCCAACAAAGGAAAACATGCCTATTATTGTAAAATGTAATCAATTAGATAAATAAAACCACACAACTGTTGCATATTGACTCGACAAAAGAGTAAGGGGGATAAAATCTACTAGAGAGAGGGAAAAGGGGATAAGAGTATAGGAAAGAGGATAAGCCCAGAGGGCTTATGCCAAGGGAATATTTTAATAATATTCCTAAAATTACTTTATGGATATATCTATTTATCCTAAGTTCCCAAAAGGAGGGGAACAAATGACAAGTGGGTGCAAAGGGGGTTTCATGAAGTGACAAGTGTCATTTGAGGCACATGCAATATAATGAAGGAATTTTGTGTGTAATTCTTGTAATTCTCTGCAACCATGATGGATGTTATCTACCATGCTCATGAGAGTGGAGGGGATGACTCTATGTTGCTACCATTCATACCATATTTCCATACTTGATTGAGAGCGCTTGAGGATGGTTTTTCTCATAGTTAAGATGAAGAGATGGATTGTCAGGCCCATGTGCTATTGAAGAGGTGGGTTGTCAAGCCCATACAAATTCTCTCCAGGTGAGAGAATTGCTAGGAATTATTTTCCCAAGGTGCCCAATTGCAGCTACAGGGCTCTGAGACCTCTTGTTCGACCTATTAATGAAGCCCCGGAAGGGAAGTAAGGTAGTCGAATGATTGTTGAGTAGAGAAGGGGAACACTTTATTGGGTGGTACAAACATGTGGCGAATGAGAGATTGTATGTTGGTTGTTTAAATTAACACCCGAATTGGAATTTTTTTACTGCAGAGAGACCTTGCCTAGATAGGATTTCCTTTCCCAAGTACTAGAGTTTAAGCCCCAGCTCAGGGGTGACCTACCGCTGATTTATAAGCAATAGAGTATAAGGCTAGGAGAAAGGTCAAAGGTTTACATGCATTTGATGGCTATTTATATCAGATAAGTGTTCACCAAGTGTTTGTTTTAATTACTATATGAATGAATATGTACTCTTGTGTTGGATTATTGTTGTGTTGTTTATATTTCAGCATACTACTATTAAATGATACAGGAATTGTAGTGATGGGTTATTGTCTTGGTTATTTTCTACTGAAAATACACTTAAAATCATACACAAATTGTGATTACGTGAATGTTCTCATGGGTTTTTACTATTATAAGTATTCCTTCAATATTTACTTCTAGAATTGTACAAAGGTGTATATTTCTACGCATATGCAATATTTATATGAGATTTCCTTGAGTTCACCCCTGGAAATCGATGTGGTTTAGCCCGTTCAGGACTAGAAATGTCTTTTTTTTGGTATGGATAGCTCATGGGTTGAAATTCCCCAAGTGATCGACGAGGAGTAAATAACTTATATATTTCTCGTGGCAGATGAGGATTCTTGAAGGCTAGGTATAGCTTGAGAAGAAATCAAGAGGTATTCCTAGTTGTTAGGTGCCATTTCATAATGATATCCGAGGGTAAATTCTAATAAAACCTTGAAAAATTGACTAAGTCCCGAAGAGGACTGCTAAAGCTATGGAAACCCATGCTTTACTTCAAAAAGAATATCAATTGTCAAATCGACACAATGAATCAATATTGTCTGTTGATTAGGGTCCCTCATGCTTGAGGGCTTGCTGAAGATCAAGGTTATTTTTGACCATTGGATCCAGTGGAAGCAGACTTGATAGATCTCGGTCATTGATTGGGGTCGTCATGTATGAGGACTTGTCAAGGATCAAGGCTACTTCCAACCATCATATCCATTAGAGGGAAGATCTAAATGATCGTGTGCATTGATCACTAAAGTACCGTAGGAGTTTGTGGTCAGAATAGTCTCTGATACTAGGAGTTGATCCACTCTCATAGAATGGCCCTGAGAATCAATCGTGACCATTGGATCAATTGAGATGGGCATCAAATGATATAAATAGTCAATCAAAGTAGGGTTGTTGGAGTAGCCTTGGTTAAGGTACTCCGATAGGAAGGTTTCAAGGATCGATCATGGTAATTGATTGGTGAGGAAGGAGAGAAACCTTAGTTGTCAATATTTTGGATCTCTCCTGGGAAAGACCATGAGTAAGGTGACATCATACTGACAATGCTTACGTCACCCATCCAATGCATAGAGGAGAAGTGTCAACACCTAGACGAGAATGTCAATAATCAACGATGACATGTATTCCACATTAGTCTACGTGGAGGGTCCACATGTCAGGTGGAGACTATTCCATGTGGAAAGGTGTTTTGGCACTTTGAGGGGGTGAAAGGTGATGTGACCTAAGTGCCACATGTCAAGCCAGCTGGTGGGGTTGGGTAGGGCCACTTGTCATGGGATTCAACTTGGATTCCATATAGGATTCTGCATAAGTGAGGCTAGGAGGGAAGTGATGTCATGATGGCAAGGGGTGCCAACACATATAGAGAGGACATGTAACTAAATCCTATCCCTTATATCTATCAGTGATAGATCACATCCATTCATCAAAGGGGGTTGGTCAGAGTGGGTTTCAGTTTTGGAGGAGGGAGAACTTCGATATGAGTACTCTGAGGAATGATCTGGGCTATCGATCAGAGGGTGGCCACAATGCATGAAAACCATCGATCTTTTATGGGATCCATAGACATAAGTATAAAGAGAATGGGGAAGCATGTTTATTGTCATGTTAGTTTAGGATCCCAATGCAATAAGATCCATAGATTATTGGATCACCAGGACCATCCAATCTGTCAATGGTGGAGGTCATTGGAATGAGGCCATCGGAGTGTGTGTGGAAGCCTGGAGTGGATTCATTCCAATGAATGACTCCAATGGTATAGAAGGGATCTGAATAGATCATATTCGTTAACATTGAAGGCTGATAGGAAAAGAAGCAATGAGACAGGTGACCACATTAGCTTCCACATCAATGCTACGTCAATGCCACATCATGTGGCACGTGTGACAGGGAGCCATGTGTTGTTGAGGTGCAATGGAAGTAAGATATCCTAGAAACTTTGGAAGGTTATAACTTTTGATCCAGAGCTCGAAATTGAGCATGGTTACAGTCATTGGAAATATCTAGATGAGTATAATTAATATATGAGGTTTAATTGGAGAAATGACTTAGTTAGAAAGAGTAAAATTTTGACACCCCATCAACCTAAATGAAAACTAGAGGCTCAAGTGTTTTGCAATGCAAGTTGTACCAGCCTTAGAACTCTTTGCAAAACCATGGAAACCTTAATTTTTCCTTAGGAAACCCAAATTTCTTTACTTACCTATTTCAAATTTGAAATGTAAAACTATGGGAAACTTTAATTTGATTTGTCTTGTCTAGACTCATCCAAATTTTGATCATCATTGACTCTAGCATTCAAAAATTGAACATCGAAAATTTTCATCATCAAAATATTTTTCTTTCCAACCTAGATGTCATATGTGGAATCATGACCTCCATGGATGGAACCTTGATGTCACATTACCCATTCACTACATGCCACTTGTCTTACTCGAAATGTTGATTTTCATTCATAATTATAATTATTTTGTTTATTTGCAATTCAATCTCATTCAACCTTGCCATCATTAAATTTTCAATATCCGGATCCAAGATTTCAATTTAATTCTCACATTAATTTTATTTTGGATATTTGTAATTCTCATAATATTCCCTTTTCCAAATTTCTCGTATTTCCTGGTTTGGAACCTTGATTGACAACCATAACCTTGATACACATCCAAAACCTTGATCCAAATTTAGAACCTTGATCTAGTTCTAACTTTTCTTCAATCCGACTCATTTCTCCTACCCATCGGGATTTGCTTTGTATATATGGGCATGTACATTTTTATTTATTTACCTTAATCTTGAATTTTCGTTTTGTTTTTACTTATTTTATTTTTATTTTCATGAGTTTAGTTTTTTATTTTATTTCCTGAATTACATTTGTATATTTTTTTTTTGGATATTGGGATTTTCATATAACATTTCACATTCATGGAATTTTTCTTACTGATATCATGATTGTACCATCATACTTACCCAATATTTACCATCGAGACATCAGGGTTTTACTTAGCTCGACCATAAAAAATCGTACCATAGGACTTACATATACCTCATAACATTTCACATTCATGTTCCCAAACAATATCGACTCATAACATTTCACGTTCATGTTCTAGACCGATATTGGTGATGGTACTTACATATCGTCCCCAAACTTAACCCATATATCAAACTTCACCCCATAGTTACCACATATATCATACTTTACCCCATTGATATTTTACTCCGATATTACATTTCACCAATGACATTTTTACTCCGATGTTACATTACCCCATCATGATTTTACTCCGATCAAACATTACATTATTGAGTTTATGATTTTTGGACATGAATTACACATACAAATTTATTGTTTATTTATTTTATGGGATATGATTTTCGGATATGAATTGAGATATGATTTTCAAACATGAATTGCATGTACAAATTTATTGTTTATTTATTTAATTTTAATTTTGATTTAGTTTTTTTTTACACTTTATTTTGATTTTCTATTTTTTGCATTCGAGTATGAACAAAACATTAACGCGTGATCAATGTTTCATAGCTCTCATATTTCACAAACAAACTACATTGGGAGGAAAATACCTTATAAACCCACTGCAATGCCTTCCCACAATGTATGTGGGATAAAAAATTAAGCATGTAGATCAACGGTTGAGAATTACTAAGAGAGGAAATCAACGACTGTTGAGTGCTAGTTTTTGAGGACCATATATTGAGTTTAAGGTGACCAAATTGAGCATGAAATGGTGCACTGGAAATTTGAAAGTGTGAGGAACATGTTGGAAGAATTGTTTTTGCTAGATTGATAGTAGAAATGCTCTAAAACGTTGAGAGAAGAGGAGGCACAATTTTTCTTAGATATTGGCTACAAATTTTTCCGCGGCCCATAACTCAAGTTTTCTATGGCCAAATTAGGAAAACAAGAGCACACTGAAAATATCAAGACTAGAGTAATAATCTAGAATAGTTTTTTCTGGATTAATTGACATTAAAATTTTTATCAGATGTTAATTGATTTATACAATTGTTGATGTATCATTTTTTACTCAAATATAACTCACTTTATATATTTTTTCATCACTTTCATTTGACTATATTCATGCTTTGACAAGGAAGAGAGGAGTTGAAGAGTCCAAATGAAGACACAAATTCCAAGAAGATAAAGAGTCTAGAAAGAGGAACAATTGTAACTACATAGGAAATAGAGGAGATGAAGAATCTAGAAGAGGAATGGTCCCAGGGGAAGTGACTAAGAAATGTTATAAATGCAATTTCTCCCTTAGTTAGAAAGGGTGGTTGGAAAACCCAGAATTGGGTCTTGTATATTTTTATCAAACTTGAGGATGAATTTGAAAGTTGTTGGATTTTTCTTGTACCTCTATCCAAGGAACTTTTTCTAAAGATTGAATACAATGAGAAGCTAGTTCATGGTCTATTCATGCAATTGTGCATGATTGTTGATTGATTATTTTTTGTAGAAATTTTTAATTATTTTCAATTGGTTCTATAGGAAATAAATATGAATGGATCATGAACTTGATTATAGGGACATATTTAATGTCATATATATGTAGATGGGTATGCTAGTATGGTATCACATTGAGAAATGTGAATTCTTTTTGTTTCCATAAGTAAAACTATATGCCTATAATTTATTTTTGGTTATTATTAGATTATGAGTAGTTAGAAGTTATAATAGGACTGTATTTTCATAGTAGATTAGGATTGCATTTATTATTTATATTAGATTAAAAGAGAAAGTCTCTCTTAGGAGAGAAATCCATTTAGTTAGCGGCAATCAAATCTACATATTGGTGGAGATTGTCATACCAAATGAGAGGAGGTTTGATTGGGATCTACCATCGGGAAATGCTCCCTCAAGTTGGCATGGAACATTTTCCTATATCAAAACGTAGTCAAGCCAATGCCAAAACATAGACCCACGTTACTAATCTTGAATTACAATAGAAAATTCCAAAGTGAATAAGAATAAATCTAAAATTAGTTTATATAGGAGTTCAGGATAGTGCGTTTATGGATTATATGTTGATTATTAATAGAATGGAGAGATTTTAACAAAACATAGACCCATATTACTACTCTTGAATTACAATAGAAAATTCCAAAGTGGATAAGCATAAATCTAAAATTAATTTATATAGGAATTCAGGATAGTGAGTTTATGGATTATATGTTCATTATTAATTGAATGGAGAGATTTTAACAATATTAATATGCTAACCATTTAGAGTGAAACAACATCAATTAATAAACATGGAACTAAAACAAGGACACACAAAAATCAACCATGTAAGCCAAAAAAAAATTATCCTAAAAAACCAATTTGGAAAACCATCAAGGAATGGTGATGCTCAATGTATTATTATCAGTGTTTTTAGAGGGTTACAAACTATCATGGCTCTCTCTAGAATGTAGCAATCTACTTTGAAGGAAATTTCAATCTTTACCAAATTCTACCAAAAGAATCCCCTCTTTTTTCCTTTTTCCTATGTTGTTATCACAAAGTCCATAGTGATTTATTTTCTTTTCGTGGAAACCAGAAGGTCGGGCATGCTTGATTTTTCAGCTCCCCCTTGCGGTGCTCCCTTTTTCTATTTCTTCATTTCAAAAAAAAAAAACGTGTGATTATCAATGTTTCACATTTTGATGAACGAGTAGGCTATTAAGCATGTGACCAACACACCAATGACCATCCTCACATTTTCATCATTCCACTTTGCTTCTCATACACTGATTAATTTTCATTTTATACCATTCATGTTTACCTTGATTCTCTTTTGGATCATCCAAAGGCCCACTATTCACCAAAAGTGTTTGCTCCTTATCGAAGACCAAACTCTTTGATTCATGAGTTCTCTTCACTTCTCATGGCAAGGTATCCATAACTACCATGATTCTTGAAGGAGTGATTTCTAAAGGGTGTTTATCCTCTTGATTCATTATTGGAGATAAGTCACCTTCATTCCAATTTTATGGAGCAACATCTTCATGCTTTTCCAATTATCCTTTCTTGTACCTTTATTGGAGATTATTGACGTGTACCCTTTCTTTCTTGGAGGATAGAGTCAAGCCTATGGACAAGTATCTTGTAGATGTCCTATTTATTGACAAATTTGGCACTGAAAAATTATATTCTCGTAATCTAGAATTTGAACCACATGTAATTGTCACATGTAATTGTCCCATGTAAAGAACATTTTATTCAACAAACCTTTGTTGAGATCTACCTCGATACAAATACACGCATTTGTAACTCACTCAACAATATATACCAAAATATCCCAATGTCAATGTCCTCTAAAAATTGTAAATGCCAAAACTATAATGACAAATTGGAGAAAGAAATGATACAAACATTTTGGACTTCTAATCATTGATAATTATTAAAGTCATATTCTTAAAACTACAACTTTTGATTGATTTATTATGTTGTTTTCCAATATAAAATACAAAATATAAAAAATCAAATAAAACATCAAATTGTAAATAACTTAAACAACATGCAACAAAGTGCATTTTTTCTAAAGGGCATATTGTTATAAGAGGTACTTTTTAGTTAATGTTCTTTATTCTAATTATCATTACACGAGGTACTTTCGACACGATGTGTTAAATTTTTGATAATTTTTATAAAATACAATAATATATTTATTATAATTTAATTCATTAAATATAATTTTTTATTTAAAATATTCATAAAGATAAATAATATTATTTTAAATAACAATATATTTTAACAATTCTAATTTTTATTAAAACAATAATAAATACATAACACTAAATTAAATTTATTTTAACTTTTAATTTATTTAATATAAAAAATAAAACTGTGCTTTATTAAAAAATTCAAAACTTTTACACCATTAAAAAAAATTAATATAAAAAATAAAATTGTGCTTTATTAAAAAATTCACAACTTTTACACCATTAAAAAAAAAAACAGTTAAACAATTTAATCTTTTAAGATTTTAATCATCTTTTAAAATTTTAATAAATTCAAATGAATATACGATATTCAAAATTTATTTGCTTGTCAAGTGCATATGTCACCCAAACATTCCATGCTTGCTCAGAATATATTTGCTGATGAACTCGATACGTTGAACCATTCCATGTTTATTGATTGCATAAGTTTATTGGGACGCCTTCTGAACCCACAGCAAATGCAAATAAGTTTTTTTTTTTTTTTTTTAAATATATTAGATTATGCTAAAGTGCAAAAGTTACAGGTGTTGGAATATTTCAAGAGGCCATGGCAGCATCGTTTTGGTAGGGTGAGAACTTGTAAGCTAAACTGTCCGGAGACTTAAAAAATTTGAGAAACTTGAGAAAGATGGAATTATCTCGAGATGAGGCCGGGCCTCCGTTCTTTCCTTTGATCCTATGCAGTATCCTTGCCCAGAATCCCTGTGTCCGGGATAGTTTCTCGGAGATCCTGAATAAGAGACTCAAGAAGCTCCTCGTGACAGTTATGACCCTCATCCCTATTCTACAGCTCCTTGCTGGCGCACTTGTCGTCCATAATTGAGCTCTTGATGAAATCCAGTGAGTTCTTCAAAATCTCCAACTCCAACCCGACGCACGGGGAACAAACAATTGGGGGCTGAGGGGGAGGTGGAGTATCAGAGGACGAAGAGGGAGAGGACGAAGAGGGGGAGGCGGGTGAGGGGAGAGGGGAGGACGAAGAAGAGAGAGGACACGGGAAGCAAAAAGCGGAAATGAGCCATGAATTTCCCTAACTCAGGGCAAAAACCATTGTTCCGCGCCAGCTGATGGGACTGGGCATGCATCCAGCTCTTCGCATTTACCGTCCCTACGAGCTAGAGCTTTATGGCGTTAAACTGAACTGAGTGCAAATGAATGCGGGGGTGCGTTGAACGTTGTTTTTAATGCATGGATTAAAGTCTGAAGTGAGTGCGTGGTGTGTTGGCGTGGGTTGTGGCCAGGTTTCTGCCCAGCTGTCCATCCACTGGTCGGTGCCGATGACACCCCATCGGGGGCAAATAAGTTGTCTGTTAATACGCTCTCGGATCTAACAATCTAAAGAATAGAGGCGTTAAATTTGAAGTCTCTCCTTTATGCAAAGCTATTTATTATGGGCTTCGAAATCCACATGAGCAATTGTACGTCGATCTCTTTGGAGCCACCATAACATAATGGAACTCCAAGAAACCCATTAATTCTGTTAAGTTTCTAATAAAATAAAGAGTCGATCCATCCTTCATGGTTAATTGGAAGAGGAGTTGATGCAGAACCATTATGTTATTTTTACACAATGCTAACTCAATTCATAGTAAGTTAACATAATAACATGCTCTTAACATAAACAGTAGTTTTGATA